>QNQO01009826.1:0-127390 GCA_003290165.1 Berberis thunbergii
AGGTCGGTTGGGCAAGAACTAGTAGATCCCATCATATCATATCATGTTTAAATGAGATATGTACCAATGCGAAGCACACTATACATTTTAATTACTGTTTAAATGCAAATGAGTATTAGCTACTAATGTACTTTCTCAAATTGAATTTCATTTGATACATAAATTATACTTGTACGGTTTGTTTGGTTGCACGAAAAATAGACATGAAAATTAAAACTGTTTTTATAAATTTTATTTTGAAGTCTCTTCCTTATGAAGAATTAATTTTCCCGTAAAGGTGATGGCTGTGAATGGTTTGCAAGATTGGTGGACATATGCATGAATAAGAATTAGTCCATAATGGCGAGACACTGAAAATGTCAAAAGGGATTAAACACATTCTCGAAGAAGAGAAAAAACAAGTGTGAAAAAGAAAAAAGAGGGAAACAGAGACAGAACATGAAAAGGAAACACCAGAAAAAAAAACTTACAAAAATACAAAACTAAATTGCAAAGGAATTGACATATGGTCTCGTTGCTTGAAGAAAAGCTAAAGACGCAATTACATTTTACAGCTCTTTGATACGACCCATTACTATGGTTGGACCTTCACGTACATTGTCATACCTCTTAAGGTATGAGTTTGCTAAATCAATTTTAATTTGTAACTGAATATTTATGAAAATGCTACAAGTTTTTGCAACTCGGGTGACATGATGTGATTTTGAAAGAATGATAAAATCTCTAAAGTGTTTATGTGTATTTCGATATTGTAAAAAACCTCCTCTGACATCATTCTGATCGCAGAACCTGATTGTAAAACCTGGTTGAATAGCCTCAACTCGAATTCTTATGGACGAAACAAATTTCTCATGTCTTCTTTTGAAAAAAAAAATCCATATATATGTTGAAAATTAGGGTTCCCAAACAAATTCACATTTGTTGACCATTCAATATGTCCAAAATGGCCAGGGAGGTTAGGGGTCCCCTAAAGTAGAATTTATTATGTAATGTTAGTCATCTCACCTAAATCATTCTGTGAACTCTGTGGATCCAATTCATCCATCTATATAATATGATCCAACTTTCAATTTATTATGCAAAGATTGGGTATGCAAAGATTGGGTTGGTGAAGAACACTGACTCAAGTTTATAAATCCATATGTCACCAAGTGTTTCTATTACAAAATAGGAGGGTTTTGTCTTGTTTGCTCGGGATTTGCTGTGCCCATGTCTTGGATGATATAGAGGACATCTTTTCTATTATTTCTATTTATTGTTAAACATCTTTTCCTTCCTCTTACAGTACATCTAAATATTGAAAACTACTATAAAATTTTAAAACCTTCATTGATGATGATAAATTTAATTATATTTTGTTATTGATTTTATGTTGGGATTATATTAACTTGGAATAGTCTTGCATCAAATAAAGATGAGTTGTCTCTAAAGTTTATAAGAAGATCGTTTACTTCATAAAAGAAATTGTTTAAGTTTGGAACAATATCGTTGCTATATATAATAAATCAAAGACTTCATAGAGGTGTGCAACCAACTCTTTCTTATGAGAGATTCTAAATGTCGAGGGAATGAGCGAGGGAAATGAGGTGGCGAGGTGATAGCGTTCATTTTCCTCAAGATGCGCGCTAAAAAGTTAACGCACACATCTCGAGAAAATGAACGGCTTTCACCTCGCCACCTCATTTCCCTCGCTCGTTTCCTCGTTCATTCCCTCGACATTTAGAATTTATCCTTTCTTATTTAATGTGAGACTATTAAAACCAACGTTATTCCAATATTTTATATTACAAAAATGTTGGTTTGAAAAACATGCCAAAACACTACATCACTGTTGTCAAAGGAAAGACTAAATCACCAATATCAAAGGAGATTAATATACATTGACTCACCCTATAAGATAATTGTCTTCCTGAAATTGATGTGTCAAAACAAGTTGAATAAAAAATCACATTCTCAGTATTTAATACTTTCAAACACCCCCAAACTTTGTTTAAAGTCATTAACAAGAATTATTATTTTTGACAAATTAGTTTGTTTTTTAATGCATCAAAAGTCCTTATAAATTTCAATATCACGAAACTTGGCATGGGGGACTTTACCACCCAGTCATGATCCCAATAGGGAAGATGGACAGAATTTGACAATTTACATGATCGATCAAGAAAACACAAGACAATGACATTATGTGTTTCACATTGCTAAGATTGAAATTAGTTTAATCTCCTATCTCATAGTGAGGTAAGCCTGATTAGAGACGAGCTTTGGAATTCCAATTAGGAGATATGGTCATGGTGAGATCATATGGATTAAAATTATGTTAAGAAGATCATTTTAACTTTTAAGCAACTTGTAGATTGGCCAATAAATGACAGTTTAATGGTTGAAGCTTGGCAGAAGGTACTATTTGATCATGGGTTCAAACTCAGCTTGCGATATCTTTATCAATTTATTTTTATGTACCATTGCCACCTTAGATCTGCATCCAGCCGGGCACCCTAAATTATTGTTAATTATTAAACCCAGTCACTAGAGGCCATATAGCGAGGTACATTTCCAGCCATCACATGCTATGATCAGTTATCATCAGAGACAATCAATAAAAATGAGTGATTCTAAATGTAGAGGTGGTGGGCGAGGAAAACAGGGAGGAGGGGGGACCGTCCATACCCCGGATGCAATAAAAATATGTGATCGATAAAATACCCACGTAAGCTCAAATCCAAAACAATAATAGGCCAAGTGGTGGCCCGCTGAACAGTCCAGATCAGGCCCGGCCCAACTATTTCTGCAATTGGTTCAGACATGTCTTTTCATAACTGTTGAAAGTGACACAGAAAATCTGTTAAATACAATGTGTAGCATCATTTCATCACTTTGTTCATCTCAAACTTTACCCAGTTACAACCAACAATGGTCATCAATGACCTTATCACTGGTCGCGCATTCAATGAGCTTAGGCCCATTGTGTATATGGTGATTGCCGTGATTCGTTTTTTGGGTTTATTGTTCTTTTTCCATGCATTTTGCTATCAAAAAAAGGTCAAGAAGTCCTCATCTACCAAGATTTATGAGGTTGTGTTTGAATTGGATATTTACCCTAGGTCGGTCGGGCATGTACAACCATACAACATTAATATCATGGTGTCACATTCCTATCCGACCTTTTTTGGTTTTTGACATAGTTCTCATTCATATTTCACCACTCCAAGTTATATGGTCCCTCGTTAATTAATATTGAACTAAGAAATAAATCCTAAAAGCTTAAAAAAAAAGGGGTATCCGGAACAATTACAATATGGATTCATTGATATTTTGGTATAGTAGATGCTATCACTTATTTTTTCCTGAACAACTTGAGTTTTTGAAGAGTTATTTATTTATTTATTTTATTTTTATAAAGCATTATGCATGTATATCAATCTGAATTAAGATTACATAATTGTTGTCCGACGATCGTAGAAGCTCATGAGCTTCACTATTCAGGTCTCGGGGAATAAAGTTACAAACCCAGTTACAATGTAGAGCAAGCAAATGGATAATATTACTAAGAAAATGTTGCCACATCCAACACTCTGTGGTTTGACTTGTTTGATCTTTGGAAAGCAACAAAGAGGTCAGGGAGTCTATGTCACCAGTAGGAAACCTGTTTTCCATCGTCGTGTCTAAATTAACAAAAGGGCAGCCTTTGCAGCAAAAACATTCTGTTATGTACTATCAGCTTACTCTTCCGGTCCGGAGATAGGAAATGAAATCCTCGCAATGACCCTGCCACTAGCATCAGCCGCCAAGACTTCAACTGCACCTCCCTGGGAGGAAGAACAAAGCAAGCGTCGTAAGAAACCATAATTATGTCGGGTTTAAGCTCCAAAGGTACGTTCCGAGTCCAGTGTGATTAGGCATTGATGGGATGATTTCTAACCGCTTTAATTTGTTTTTGGAAAGTGGCCAGTCGAATAGAGATGTGATCAGACATTAATGGCTCCAAAGGTTGGCTTAGGGAGGCGATGGCTATGGTCTGATGCATGTTCATAAGAGCAGGAGGTGAGGCACTAGATGCTGAAGTTAAAATGGTTGAAAATGATGTGATTGCAGTGGGATTAGATAGTATGGATAATTGTTGTGAACTGGGACAATCATCCTTAGTTGTGGCATGGAGTTTGGTCGTGTCCCACATAAAGGAAAATGCTTTGTTAGTAGATGACAGGAACATGGCTGCAACCGATTAATAGGGAATGGGGTGAGTTGTCAGAATTGAGAGACGATCGGACAAAGAAAGAAGAGGTGATGAATGTCTTCTTGATGATTGTGATAGTAAACTTACAGGTTTCAATGAGTACATGAACCTTATTCAAGTTCGACAATGCAGAGTTATCGATCTGCGATGGTGTAAAATTTAAAAGGTGTGGATTTCTTGAGTTATTAGATGTTCACATGCAACAATAATAATAAGATTTTCAAAAGTTTACGGTTCAAAATTTTATAAACATAGATCCTGAACCCGTTTCGTTCCAATTTTTTTGGGTCTTTTTGGGATTGATCATACTCATCCCAATCCCGTTCCGTTCCGATCAAAAGTGGAATGAGATCAGGATGAAGATTTTCAATTCCGCCTATCCCGAATTTATTTATTTAATAATAATAATTATTATTATTAATTTTAATCAAAATACTCTTATAAATTAAAGTTTAGGATGTGTTGAAATTAAATCAATGTAAGATGAAATTCTATATGAAATCTAAATGAATTGAATCATTAATTCTAAATGAAATGTAACATTTATTTGCCTTAAAAAAAGTTTAATATTTATTTATTTAATATCTATTATTATTTAGTAAATTATATGTATATAAATTTGATATTATTGGTGTGTGAGTAATGTGAGATAATTTTTTATTTTATTTTTTTATTGGAGGACTATTTAGTACGTGTTCATCCCATCTCATCTCATCCCGTTTGAGATGGAACGAGGTTGGGATGATGTCTGTCCTGTTTCGTCCCGTCCCAATTCCAAATGAACGAGACGAGATAGGGATGAGTCAATCTCGTCTTATCCCATCCCATGCCCACCCTGACGAAATGTGATGTTTGTCAATTTTTACCTAACTGTAGCTTTCTAAAGCACTTAGGGTGTGTTTGGTTGCATGAAATCCTATGTCATGGGAATTCATGAGAGGACCCCTACATTTTAGGCTAAGTTGATATATCACTCCACATCTACCATTTGGTTTTGTGATCAATGGTGGGAATGAAAGTTTCATGAACATGTGAATCACATGCCTTGGGGGATCAAGGAGTGAGATTCCATGTTTATGAGACTTCTATTCTCACCATTGATCACAAAATTAATTGGTAAATGTGGAGTGATATATCAGTTTAGCCTAAAATGTAAGAATCCCTTCATAAATTTTCATGACATAGAATTTCATGCAACCAAACACACCCTTAGTGGTCCTTCCAAACTTATTGCCTTGGTAATCATTTCCGATTATAAGCTTGGTTTCATAAGAAAGCTTTCAAATTTTGTTTTTGTTTCCTCCATAAAACACAAAGATTATTATTGAAATTACGAAGGAAAGAAAACTACACAGGGCACAATCCTATATACTAAAGAGGAAACTTGTTTTTAGAAAAGATTCAACTATTCAAGTATGCAATGTGAGGGGATTTTTTTCTTCCTCCTACTTGCATCCAAGTTCAAGTTTAGGGGAGCAAATAGTTTGAAAAATGTCTGTTTATTGTTTTTACAAATTTGAATTTTTTCTCGAATAAAAAGCTTACCATAAACCAAACAAAAAATTATCTAGAAGAATTGAAACCATATGCTTTGATGCTTCACCTTGTTTTATATCAAAAAAAAAAAAAAAAAAAAAAAAGGCTTTCGCAATATTTACGCAACGATGATGAACAAAAATTGGTAGCACCAACTTAAAATGGACATGCTTTTTATCTTTATCTTACCGTCTAATTAAGGATTTGATAATTAAAGAAAACGACATTTTTATTGGAAATTAAAATTAAAAATGAAAATGGTTCGACTATTTCACAAACAGACTTAACTTGACATCCATTAACTGGGTGCTTAAATTATTGAATGATATAGACACAAATCGTAATCAAAATATATACATGTATCTCAATACCATAATTTAGGTAAAATATCAAATCAAACCAAGCTCATTTAACATGCAATCATTGTTTTATTATTTTTTGTTAAAAGCCTACGACATACTTAAATTAATAATAACGGTTACAATATTGATGTTCTGCTGCAACAACTAAATTATGAACCTTAAATTTAAATCTCTACATATAAACTTACAATATTGGTGTCCTGACGCCTTAAGTCTGATCTTATCACAAGTATATGAAGATTGTTGTTTTATTTTTATTTCTTAACCCCTCTCACCCTAGATAATATCGGTTGAATTTAATTTTGTGACCTAGTGATAACATCTGCCATTGCTCAATCATACTGGCTAATACATGATACAACATTTAGAATAAATAAATAAATAAATATACAATATTGGCAGTTGTGATTAGAGGATGAATTAGGACAATTATAATCTTAAATTAGGGATTTAAGGCACTTGTGACTATAGAGAGAATGAGAGATTAAGACAATAACTTGGGGATTAAGGGTAATATTAACATATATGATCAGTCATGGTTGGTAGCCCAATAGAGCCATGAAATAGTTGACTTGACTGTTTATGCTAAATTTGTCTGATTAGTCGGCCAATTGTTATTGTTTGACCTACTTTTTCGACGGTTGAGATCGAAAACTCACCTAACATATATATTTTTTTAAATTTTTGTAACAAAATTCATGATTATCTTCCAAAATAGGTGGATTTGATAGCGAGTTTCTTAGGCAATGTTTGAAAATGTAAAATTATATTTTTCTATAAGAAAGCGAAATCAAACTCTATTTTTGTTTTTCCATTTTGAGAGACACGTATCGGAATATATGAAAAGTATGGTGGATCTTCTTCGAGTTCCATTTTACGGAACAATGACGGGTTCGGAAAAACCACATCTAACCAAACACAACCTTAGATTGAATGTGAAACAAATGCACTTTGAATCTGTTCATCTGTTCTGGGTTGTGGGTTCTGTGTTCTGTGTTTTGTGTTCTGTGTTCGTGGTTCTTTCCCATATTTTTTTACTATTGGTCCCTACACCTTGTGCATATATTCTTGCAAATAATGTTATATTAATAGAGCTCCAAGAGGTGCTTAATCAGAACACGATAATAGACTTTGGGACCATTATATGATTTAATTTATTTTTTATTTTTATCCCCGTAATCCCTCCTATCTCAAATGTCGTTGACAAGGTTTGAAATATCTTGAATTTGTGATTCCATCCGTTACATTGGTACCGTTGGCATGGTAATATAAATAGAAAAAATTTATGAAGTTTGACTTTTCGAGTCCGAGTTCAAGGTGGTTAACTCTATTTTATAAAAAAGAAAAATCTCAATAAGGTGGTAAACTATAATTCAAGAGCTTACAGGGGTGTCATGACTATATGCCAATTTTGACATTAAAAATATATCCAATATATAGTTTAATAAATTAATTTTAATTAAAAAATAACCAACCAAAAACCTCTATATATAAGGCACAGCATTTGATAGCAAAACCAGCTCTTTCAAGTGAATACACAGAGCTTTTTATGTCTAGAGAGACAAAAACAAAACCAGAGTAGAGAAAAAAAAAAAAAAATCAAGAAACACAAATCATGGAGATTCTTCCTTTGATCTTACAACAACAACAAAATCTCTACATGTTATCTCTTTTCATACTTCCCTTATTGTTCTTGCTAGGCTTTCTAGTTTGGACTCGCCGGAAACTGCCATATCCGCCAGGTCCTAGAGGCCTACCAATAATTGGAAACATGATGATGATGGACCAGCTCACTCACCGCGGTCTAGCCAAACTTGGTAAGCAATTTGGTGGCCTTGTTCATCTTAAACTCGGTCTCTTACATATGGTATCTGTTACCACACCGGACTATGCACGCCAAGTGCTACAAGTCCAGGACAACATCTTCTCGAATAGGCCTGCTACTATTGCTATCAAATACTTGACATATGATCGAGCTGATATGGCTTTCGCGCACTACGGTCCCTTCTGGCGCCAGATGAGGAAGCTTTGTGTCATGAAGCTCTTTAGTAGGAAGCGTGGCGAGTCTTGGGCCTCTGTGAGGGATGAAGTTGATACCATGACTAAAACAGTACTAAATAAATCAGGGTCCCCTGTAAACATTGGTCAGTTGGTGTTCAATCTCACCAATAATATTATTTATCGATCTGCGTTCGGTTCGGATCTTGTTGATGGGCAGGATGAGTTCATATCTATATTGCAGGAGTTTTCTAAGCTTTTTGGTGCTTTTAATTTTGCTGATTTCTTTCCATGGCTTGGAAGAGTCGACCCACAGGGTATAAATGCTAGACTCACTAAAGCTCGCAACGATCTTGATCGGTTTATCGATAAAATTATTGATGAACATGTAGAGAAGCATAAGAAGGGTACCATTACTGATGATGTTGAGACAGATATGGTAGATGATTTACTTGCATTTTACAGTGAAAGTGAAAATGCCGCGAAGAACAAGAACGAAGATTTACAAACTGCTATCACACTTACTCGAGAAAATATCAAAGCCATCATCATGGTAAGTAGTAGGAGAGTAATTAAACTTTGTAAATTGATCAATTTATTATCATTTTAACGTATTTAATAGTTTTTAAAGATTGCATGTTTGAGTTTAACTGAGTTAAATCATGATTGATTGCAGGATGTGATGTTTGGTGGCACAGAAACAGTGGCATCGGCAATCGAATGGGCTATGGCGGAGCTGATGAGGAGTCCAGATGATCTCAGGAAGGTCCAACAAGAGCTCGCAGATGTGGTGGGCTTGGACCGCAAAGTCCACGAAACTGACCTTGAGAAACTTACATACTTCAAATGTGTCATCAAAGAAGTACTCCGACTCCACCCACCGATCCCACTCCTCCTCCACGAGACATCGGAGGATGCGGAGGTGGGTGGATACTTAATCCCAGCTCGATCACGTGTCGTGATTGATGCATGGGCTATCGGACGTGACAAAACTGCTTGGGATGATGCAGAGACATTTAAACCATCAAGGTTCCTTAAGGAAGGAGCAGCTGATTTCAAAGGAAGTAATTTTGAGTTTGTACCATTTGGATCGGGTCGTCGTTCTTGCCCTGGAATGCAATTGGGCTTATATGCATTAGAGTTAGCCGTGGTGAACCTACTCCACTCGTTCAAGTGGGAGTTACCTGATGGGATGAAACCAAGTGAACTCGACATGAGTGATGTGTTCGGACTCACCGCGCCTAGAGCAACTCGACTCGTCGCTGTACCGAGCCCACGCCTTGTCAACACTTCCCTTTATACCAAGTGAGAGACTCACAAAAAAAAAAAATTCGGATTTTCCTTGGTACGGATCTTTTTATTTTGGGTTTTTTCTTCTTTTTGAATTTGTGATCAAAGAAAAAAAAATATATCAATGAGAAAGAAAGGAAAAATGAACGTGTGGGTCTCTTTTTGTGGAAAATCCTCTATTTAATATTTGGATAAAAATAAATCAGTACAAGAGATAATGTGTATATTAACATTTTGTTTCCACAACTTTCTGATTTGCTTTGTTGTAATAAATATCGCAAATACTTATCTTGTTATTTCATTATCTTTTTTTTTGTTCGACTCTCGTAAGTTTTAATTGTTTAGTTGATAAGATTTGTGGCAAATAATATTAGTTAAATAGATTTAAGTTATCACGAAAATGTAATCAATGGACAACTGCACGTGTGTCGAGTCACGAATGATCTAGAGTTATCTATAACATACCAATGAAAGAGATTTAAATGTAAAGGAAACTAAATGTCATTGAAATGGGAACTCTGCAAATGCAAATGCAAATGCCATCAAAGCTGCAAAATGTTTCAAAGAATGCTATTAGGAAAATGACAATTAAAGCATTTGGTTAGGGAATGAGTGATTGTCTTAATCAAGGCTTGTTTGAAAGATCTATATGATGTAAAGTAAATGTCATCTCTGTACTTAAATATGAGTTGTGGACCTATTAGCCACCGTACCTCCGCGTCGACATTCCCTGATTCTAGGGGGGTGAGGGAGGCGTAACGCTCACCCACCCCCTAAGAAGGGCCGGTCGACATTATATATATGTACAAAACAGATTACATTATTCTTTGGAGGAAGGATTCATCAAGATGATGGAATCACAATCACACTGATCTTGTCTCTAACCTTATGTCAAATTATAATAAAGTAGTCTGGCCTGCCTATGGATTGGATAGTAAGAATACACTTTTGGGCAGAATATTCAGCCGTAGCAATTGGAGAAGCATGTGCTAGGTTTTGTTTTTTGTTTTTTGTTTTTATTAAAAACCAACTTTTAAACTTTTAATGTATAGCTATGTGCTAGGCTTTAATATGTTCACGCCCATTGTTTTAAAAAGACGATTGATGCGACATGGCTAAAATTTATTGTAGTGCATACGTGTGCATGATGATTGTTAATTTCATGTTTTTTTTTTAAAATTAGTTTATAATTTTTAATATTTATTATTATTATTATTTATATTGAAAAAATTTGACTACAGAAAAATATTTTTTAAAACATTGTTGACACTTTTATTTATTTATTTATTTATTTATTGAACGAGCTGAGAATTGCGCTTGGATAATGCAAATTGGTTTTTATAGCGGTGGGAAGTGTGAACTAGAGAGTGGGTTGTGGGGAAAATAGAAAAGGAAAATTCTAAATGTCGAGGGAAAGAGCGAGGAAACCAGCGAGATAAACGAGGTGGCGAGGGGTGAACCGTTCACCTCCGGGGTGGGAGGGTTGAGTAATGGCTTTTGGCTAGATAGCTTGGCAGGCAGTGGCACCACGATGAAGTAAGATTCTATTATTGATGGGAATTTGGATTTGAAACAGACATGACTTCTTACAGCCTTATCTTCTGGACTTAATAATGAAAAAAATCCTAAAATTTTAGGGGTGGAGGGAGCGAGGGAAGGGAGTGCAACCATTCATTCCCTCGAGATAAACACGGTCACCAACAAAACTACATGAACTCTAATGACTCTCCCACCTAATTCATTCCCTCGACATTTAGACAAACCCTATATGTATATATACTTGCACTTGCTTGCTACTTGAATAAGCAAGTTGTCACCTACTTTCAAAGCTCTCTTTAGTCTTTATATAGTAACTTGCCTTGGCTTCATATAGTTGTTAACGTGCTCATCGTTGAATTATAGTGGTGGTTAAAGACATTTCGATGACAAACTCAGACAACAGAGCAAGAAAAAATGTAGACTAGATAAAATTAGCAATGATGGTGGTGACATGATAGTTTTTTTTTTGGATGGGGGGGGGGGGGGGGGGCAAACACAAAGATGATTATTAAAGATTGGAAAGAAACAAAATACAAATGAAATCATTCATGTGCCAAAACATCATGAAGGTGTTAAAAACCAAATCCCTAAACAAATTACAAGTCGTACCCATTATTCACAATAATTCCTAATTTGTTGAGTCATTAAAAACCTTTTATATTTTTCTCTTTCCATACACACCACATGAGTACGTGAGGAACCCTACGTCATAACCACTCCACTCATCGGAAAGGATTAGCTTGGGACCTCCAACATTGCCAATCTAAAATGGAATCTTGAAACATCAATCTTAAATCAAATTCTAACAAAAAGTTGCTCCAAATAAATTTGAAGAATCTGCAGTGAAGCATCAAATGATCGAACGTCTCATCAATCTCATTACAAAGTACAAATTACACAAACATGTTTCTAGAGTACTAATACACCCTTAAAAGGCATAGCAGGTGTGTAATGCACATAGTGGAAAATGCTATAACACCTCAACATATTATGATTCTAAAATCCATTAAAAACATCGAAACATCATTGCTTGCACTCGTATTATCGAAGATTCATTCAATCTACATATCATTCATAAGATATTTTTGGTTGATTTTTTTACTTCATTTCCTCAAACATTTGAGTTGACTTCTTGAAACACATGTGCCAGCCAATTTGAAACTTTGATGTTATTGTGAAACAATAGTTTATGGCTATACAGTAGTCATATGTAGTGTTGGGTTTGGACATAAAAGCTGGATCATGTTTTGACTTTCTAAATGATGACACTGTTTTATTGAGAGGATGACAAACATTATGAAAGTTCCCACTAATGAAGTTTGTGTTTTTTTTTTTTTTTTTTCAAAAGTCATCACCCAAAGTGGATAGTTTCTTTCCTAGTTTAGGAAGGGTTTTGAGGTTATGTTTTGTCGAAGAAAAAAAATCCGTGGAAAAACAGTGAAAAGAATAAGGAAAAAGAAAGCAGAGGATGAGATTCATGACGAAATTTAACCATTTGTTTTTCAAAACCATGGAAATTTTTCTTGAGGAAAAAATATGTCATTGTTCCCTCGGGATGCGAGCCGTCATTTTTACGCGCACATTCCGAAGGGGGTGAATGGTCCCCCTCCACCTCCCTCCCCTCGCTGTTTTCCTCGCCATTTAGAATCACCCTTAATTAAATGGATACCAAATTATTTTGATGACACAAACATAAAAGGTAAAAAAATGAGAAAAGTATGAAGTTTGAAACTTATCAATCCATTAAAAATCTTGCTCGCTCTTAAAAAAAATATATTTCAGAATACCTTGGAATCAAACGTTTCTTGAAATGCCTTTTAAAATACTCCTCATATTGCACCAAAATTCTTATTAAAAGAAACGAAAAATCAAACAAACCCTAAACTCAACTTAGCTAAGAATAATAAGAAACTAAGTTTTATCATGATGAATTTAAATATATCATCGAATTCAAAACCGAAATTAATTGAAAACTTTAGTCTGATACTAGCGTGTTTCCAAAATATTTCTCAATGTTGCTCCAAAGCTCGAGTTAAAGGTATAATGAATTAGGTCTGTAACCAAAATGGATCACTAAGAACTTTTTATAAGCATTTAAACAAAAAAAAATGTTATTTGATCATCCCCCATGAAAACTAAGCTGTCCTCAAGACATTTGTATAAACACATTATTATTGGCACATATAATACTTGTAAGAAAATGTTCAAGTGGGCAAAAACTATAGGGCTTTGACTGACCAAACGTGATTTTCATAAACCAATACAACAACCTCTTCACTAGGCGAGCTGAGTTTTTATGGGATCCCATTATTTATCTAAGACTAGAAAGGTTAACAAATCATAAACTGATAATTATACAACCGGTCGGATTCAAACTCGTGACTTAAGTTCCCTAACCAACAACTCTTCACTAATTTCATTGGTCCAACTAGTGCATTTTAAAAATCATTCTACCATGTTCATTAGATATACTAATACTTCTACTAAACTTTATTAGAGTTGGGAGAGGCAAGACCAAGATTTAGCTCCTGTAATTAAGTTAACAAGATTCTATGTTTTTTTTTGTGTTTAAGTTTGTTTATATTAAAACAGTCAGCAGCCATGATTCATGGAATATTATAACAATGATTCTCTAATTTATCGGACTTTCATGCATTAAAAAAATGGATGAAAACAAAATTTGATCTAATCAACATTTGGCTTAAACCATTAAGCAACACTTGACTGTGCAGACTGAAAGCTACATCATGTTACATTGTTGTCTGAATTCCATTAACTATCCCCTTCCCAAACTGTACAAGCTTCTTCCAAAGTCTCCAGATGTGATCTTATATTGGAATTTAGCATTCTTAATAAAGATTATTTTCGATAGTGTGTGAAAGAGTTCGATTAGGGAGTCTTTATGTCGATAACTTTGATTAAAAGCAATAATTACTTGAAAAAGGATCTTTAGAGTGATGGATACTTGGTAAAAATTTTCACTCTGTTCATATTATTATATCAAACTTCCGATTACAGGTCAAACAATATTAACTTTTTTACCAATTAGATCGATTAAGAGGATATCAATCTATATTTATTACACATATTATATAAGTTGTCACATGTTTGAAAAACTTTTTAAATAACCTGTGCCTACCCTCATACTTGTCAAATGTGTTGTCTGCCTTCACTGTAAATTGAAACCTTGATTATGATACCCAAAAGTTTGAACAAAAAATAAATAAAACAAAATAACTTAAACCGCATTTTCAACATGAAGACATTTTCACAAGATTATGAATTTTGACCTGATATTGAAGTTACATTTTGATGAAATTGGTATGGCCGGAAGTTTTCCTTAAGATCATGAATGCATATTTACAAGGTAAAAAGTAATCGAACGAGAATAACTGCAAATGGTTTATGCATATCATCTTGTTGCAAAGTACAATGTCATTGTGGAAGGTTAGAATCCGAGTCGTATCTCATTAATCAAAATCTAATTATATAAATCGAAAAGCTAAAGATCTTGACTACCATAAGTTGCTCAAATCAAGACTACCTACTCTAATCTTGCACTAATTTATATGACTTGACCACATTAAAAACTTAATGGAAAACAATGCCATCTAATTAGAATTTGGCATTAAGCAACATGATTTGCAGACTGAAATGGTTAGCTAGCATGATGAAACACTTGATGGTTTTTTTAATACAAACACAAAAAAAATGCATTAAGTTATGTGATTATGACCAATTATAATGAATTTCAGATACAATTTTAAAGAGTTTGCTCAAACACAGCTTGGGTAGAGAGGTTCAATATTTGACCTGAATTATTGACTCCCAAATCATTAGATCATTGCTTACGCAAAATGAAAAAGATTTAAACATCAGTCCAACCAATTACATCATTGCTTCGGTGAAATTGAATCATATATATTAACTTATAAATAATACTTACTTTCAATATCTGAATTTCACATGACTTGGTCATCAAAATGTCATTTCTTCATAAATGGTTAGATACTAAGAATGTAACCTAAAATAGATGTCATTAAGGGTGTATTATCATCACTATGACATAAAACTTTACGCGATAAGAACCTTTGTTTGCAAAATTTGGACAATCCTGTATTTCAATATGATATACTTTCCATATCAAAACAGTCCCTAATTTTTCCTGAGATAAGAACCTTTGTTTACATTAAGAGATAAGAAGAAGAGAACGAAATTTACCCTAAAAAAATGATTCATTAGAATATTGGATTCAATTCTTGTCAGTGTTTAACAACATCGTCACCGAACTTTCAAATTGTTCAGTGCCGATTGTATCAATGAAAAGGAAAAAGAAATGAAAGATTCTGATTTTTCTAAGTGTAATAATCTTGACCTGTTGAATGTCTACATAAAAATGCGCAGCATTGCAAGGCCAACAGCAGATATAGAGACAAGGGTACCTATGCAATACTTGATCACATCAAACTTTGCTGCTTCCAATTGGGCCCGTAAAGAATGTATTTCCTACAGACAAAAATCCAATCAATGATAATCAACCCTGTATATGTTCATATAAATGGCCATTAAACTTACTCGATCGAGCTTGTTGGTGAGGCTGTTTGTTTCTGCATTCTGGTTTGCAAGCTCATCCCTTATACGCCTGCATTATCAAATAGCAGTTGAAGACATGTAAAAAGGCAAAAGAGAAATTAATACATTCCTATGTGATCGTTGTGATGAAGGAGATTCATAGAATTTTTTTTTGTTTACCCTCTTTCCAGGTTTAGATCCAAACGATGTCCAGCTGTGACTTTGTCGATTTCATACCTGCACCACACACGAGAAAAAAAAAGTTTGCACTGAAAATCTGAACATGACAGAACATAAAGGAAGCACTATGCATATATTTGCTTAAGAGTTCGGACACAGAAATCAAACTTTTGTTCGCTGCGCATCTTCTCTATGTCATTTCGAAGTTTTTCAGTCTCGCGTTGCAATAAAGAAAAATGGTGCTCCTGCATTGAGAGTAAATATTAACTTAACCAACAGCCAAAAGAAAAGCAACTCTAGTATAATTAAAGAGCACATATTTTTCAATTCAAAACCTAGATTTTGATTTATTCAAATTTATGTTGATTTTAGGATTTGAGTTCAGGATTCTCGGTAAAACCCTCTGAATCCTAGTAATACGCGTGTCGGATACGGATACGCATGCGATTCGCGTTCGATACGTATCCGACATGCGGTCAACGCATCAGTCAACGTGACTTGGTCAGGATACGGTTGCTAATAATAATTTTTTTTCAGATCTTGATAAAATCGGACGGCTGAAATCTACCCAAAGATCGAGCACAGTGAGTCAGTGAGATCCAAAGATCGATCAGAGAGATCGATCGAGTAGGGAGAGAGATCGAGCAGGGAGATCAATCAGGGAGAGAGATCAATCAGAAAGATCGATCGAGCAGGGAGAGAGATCGACTAGGAGCTTTCGTTGTTTCTTCAACCTCCTGCGCCTCCCATCTTCTGTATTATCATTTATGAGATATTAGTCAGGATATGTTGTTCTTATGGATTGACTTCCATTACTTTGTGCTATCTATATGGATCACATTGATGTGTTGGGTAGGGTCCAAGTTAGGCTCGGCCCATATTAAAATCCATTACCCTAATTTTCACTTATATACCCAAACTTTTCATTCATTCAAATAATTTCATTAATTAAGCTCATTGCATTTAGATGTTTTACATATTTAGATTATTAATTATTGTTTATGAGTTATGATATTATGTTAATAGTTTTTTAATAAAATATAAAAATAAAAATAAGGTTTGACGTGTCGCCGAGTCCTAGTTTTTTGAAAATTGCCGAGTCACCGTATCGTATCCGTGTCCGATACGCGTATCCAAGTCCGTGCATCCCAGTCCTTGACTGACCATAGGTTTAGAAGAAACCAAATATGACCTAGAAGAAATCAAATATGACCTCATAATATTTATTAGAAAAAAAGGACAAAAAAAGAAATTTGATTAAAAGAATATTTGAAAGGACGTGTCTAACTTAACTAAAAATGCAAAAACAATTTCAACATTAATTCAAACATGGTAGCTTCTTTTAGAAGCACAACTGTGTGCATGCATATGCACATCGGACATTCTAGCCAAATTCTTGGACTGAGATACAATCAGATTCCAATAAAGCCTTGAGTGGTAAGGCAACTGATTGAGATAAGTGTTGGTTGAACTTCACTATATCATCACTTAAAAGAATTACCAAAAGAACTCATAGTACTTGCACACGCACAAAAGATCTAGGGCAATTCTTTCTAGCTTTGTTCTCAATTATATTCTTCATAAATATCACGTTGGAAAACATACAAATCCAAGTTCGTTTTACCATTTAAAATTTATCATTAAAAACACATAAATATAATTTTAGGGAAGCCTCTAATCTTGGCCTTGGGTTGTGTGGTTGCACCTATCCAGAGCCTAGCCTGATTAGACATATATTGTCTAGGGTGTGAAGTGGGGCGAGAGTATATTGTCTAGGGTTTGAGAGTTGTGGTGGAGTTCCAACGAAGTTGAGGCAGAACCATAAAATTTTTCTAAATTTATATCGTTTATTAGTCATACTAATAATAATTCAATAATTCAAATAGGACAATATTGAATATAGTATTTGCCTGCTGAATAGTATGAGTATGCTTTTAGCTATTATAACGAACTTACTTGAGTCCCTCAATTTAAGTTGGCTTGTTCTTCGATTAGGTTTCGCCATTTCGGTAGTTGTATTATTTTGCTATCAGTTAATATTAGACTATTTAATAAAGTATGAGTGAGTACGCTATTAATTATTATAGCTTATTAAATTGTTAACATGTTATATATCAAGCCAACTGAGGCGCACCCCAGATAAAGCGTTGCATTGTGACCCCAGAAAATGCTAAAAGCTTTTGAGGCAGGAATTTCCCAGTAAAGGGCGGCAAATTCAAAAAATAAAGTTTCAATAGTCGCAACGCCGCTGTGGAGCTTCAGACATAACATTCTAGGCCAAACCTTAAGAAAAATAATTTGTTATTCTGTATAGAAAAATGATGTACAGGGAAAATAAAAACATATATATATAGGTATCATGAAGCAATAAGAAATAAAAGCATCCATGTTGTTTAACACAGGCCAAAGACTTTAATGCATGCTTTTGAAACTTGAAGTCATGCACATTTCTCATTTTAGATATTTTGAGAGAGTTCACAAGTAAGAAGCAACACCATACAAATAACATAAAATAAAATAACAAACAAGAAAACATCTTTGACAAGCTAAGTAATGCAATTTTTTAGAGTTGAGGCCGAATAACCAAGAACGAGTTGACCGACATTTCGAGCCGAGCTGGTCTCGGTCCAAAATGCCTAACAACTTGAACCATCTTCTTCTCCTCCCTTACACCAAACCACAAATCAGAACATTGATTTCATTGTTGCTCACATTCAAGACAAAATAAAATTGTCACTTGCCAAAGATGCGGTTGCTATCTAGCTTGAAATTGGAAATTGATTTTAGTATTGGGGGTTGAAATTGAAGACCAATATCTTCTTCAACAAAGACGAGATTCAAATCAAAATTCAACCTTCACCAACAAGAAGATTTGAACCCATACACCACCATCATCCCCAAATAACACAGTTCAAGAACTTCACTCACCACCACAAATCAAGTTGTCCCCACCAACCAAGCTGGCCACAATCACCTGTTGAACAAACGTTGATGAAGAATGATTTTGGAGGAGAGGAAAACAACGTAGTAGTAGACTACAAGGAGAAAGAGAACAACAACCAGGATCAGGAGCCTAACTTGTGCTTGGATTTTTTTGACGCAATGGAATTGTAGATTGAATGAATTTGAAACCCTAGAATTGAAATTAATTAGTTTTAAAAAAAATCCGAGCCGGTCCGATTAACCGGCGAGTTTTGAAAAAGGGAATCGAGGACTGACCCGAGCATTTCGGTCCAGTACAATTATTGGACCGGATATTAATATCATTTACAAAACTGGACCGAATCGGCCCGATCGATCCGATTCCTAATTCGGTGTTTTGGTCTGAAATGCCAAGCTCTAATATATATATATAATAAGCTCTCAGGAAATCATAATTGGTTCTACCCTCAAACTCATGCATCACACCAAACTAAATGTGGTAAATGAGTAGGTAGAGTGTCTCTTCCAACCCAAACCCCTCAACCACATCACAACTAAGAAGTGGTAGTAACTTCATACTCGAAAGAGACATAAAACATAATAATAAAACATCTAGAAAACTACAAAGAGATCTTACAATCCTAATTTAAACGCAATTCAATACCCATCCCTTCAAATTAAGCAGGATCCACAATCAATGCCAAATGAAAGTATCAATGAAACATAATATCCTCAAAATAATTTCACCGTTCTTGAATACCCACTAGTTTCTTTTCTTGCTACCCAAATCACCCCACATGTTACATATGGCGTTAAATCAAACAACAATCTGGAAAAAGCGTTGCATTTCCAAAACTTTATCACCTAGTAGAAGTTGAGTAAAATTATCCAGTGACAAGATATCTAAAAGACGTTAATAAGTGATTCCAAACCTCATGGGCCAGGGAAAACCACTCATACAAATGCCAGGTGACTGTTTATACACTTAAATCATGAACCCTCCAATTGCATTCCCTTCAAAATCAAAATGTCATGTAGCAAAGCCTATGCATACAGCTCCACTTTCATACATCTCCACTCACAATTTTGGAAAGAATTTCCATCATGTTCTCCACTTCAAGCACTTCCCATTATGTTCTCCATTTAATATATATTTAAAATAAAAATCTATTTACTGAACCTCGTCGATAATGAAATTCCAAAGCCATGTTCTACCTCCTACAATGTCGGAACTCTCATCATAGTACCATATCGATCTTAACCAACTCTAAATGTTTAAACCAATCCAGAAATCATGCCAAAATTGTAGTTCTGAGCCATTGCCCAAGGAAAAACAATCCCATGGCCTACTAGGATTTTTATGAATCATCCACCTATCAACATCATACTATGCTTGAACAACTTTACTCCATAGATTGTTAGGCTCCCTACCATATGAAGCCATTTACCAAGTAGAAAATCGTTCAAATTCTTAAAATTTATAATCCTCAATCACCCACACTTAATCATGCACATCTACCAGAATACTAGAGTACCAGTTATGCAAGCTTTAATAGACATCTTCTATTAGGCCATTACATCATTCAACTTCTTAAATATATATAAATCTATAATCCTCAGTCACCCAAACTTAATCCCTGTCATTCAAGCCATAATAAACATCTCCCATTTGGGCCCATGGAAGCCATTTGATTCATTGAAACCTTTGAAAGTTTCAAATCGATGTATGAAATAATGATAGGTGATAAGTAAAGAGAATTGAAGAGAACACATTCCACATTCCACATTCCACATTCCACATTCCACTCTAGACAAAATTTTACTTGTACGTGTTAATCTCTCAAGGCTTCACGGGTTCTAAGTATCGTTAGAGTTAGACATAGATCTTACCCCTAGTGGTAATCCAAGGTAAATGGATAGTGATCCCACACAGTTCTCAAAATGTATCATATTGTATATCGAAAACCTAAATTTAAGATGTGTATTATAACGTATCATGTATTGTACGGTATGGTGCAAAAATAAATATATGGATATACAAAATTATATCATATATTTAAGCATATGAAAGACACAAATAAGACTTATTCAAGCGATGAGGTCCTAAAAGCCTTATTGATATAAGCCTTATGTAATACATATTAGCGAACTAGTGTTTATCATCCATCCATACAAAGACAATACATCCCTGCATTATTATCCTTCGATATAACGTAATATATGTATGTATCATGTATCGATGAGGCTTAGATACGATTAAGTATCGTGTATCATAAGATATTGATAATATGATCCCACACCATACAATGGTGCTAACCCACCTTTGTAGGGTCAATGCCCACTCCAAAACCACATATCAAACTCTTCGAGAAATTATCTTCACCCACAATGCATATGTTAAAGAGGATCTTCAGGTTGGCATCGTCATCATTTTATTTATTTATTTATTTTGTCAATGAAACAAAAGTATTGCATTATAGAGAAACTAGCGCTTGTTGGGAAAAGAACTACTAACTAAGAGCTAGACTGAAAAGAATTACATCAAGTATTTCTATTATGCTCAAAGTCTCCAATTTGGTAGCATGATCACCAAATTGGAGACAAATGATACATAAAACTTCATCCTTGACCTTCAACCCCATATTTCTTGGGAATTACACACACACACACAAAATAAACCAAACAGCAAATTATGCAAATTGATTTGTGTTATGATGTATGGCTACACATGGCAATTTGGCCAAACCAATGGGGTACCCACACCAAACCGACCCTAATAATTTGGGTCTAAAACCTAATAATCGGGTCTCAGTTTGGGTATGGGTATTTTAGAAAGGACCATAATCGATTCTGGGTGTTCCAACCTGGACCTGAACCGGATACCTATAGATAGTCAATTTTTTTTAATCTACTTATATTATTATATAGATTATTATAGGGGTGGGCAAACGGGTCGAGGATCCGCGGGTTTAAACCGGACCGGACTGTTTTGCTCTAAACGGTCCGGATTTTGATTTTGTATTTTTAGATACGGTTCGGATCGGTCCGGATCCGTTATAAAACGGTCCGGTCCCGGTTTCTATTTTAAAAAAAACACGGTCCGGGTTGGACCTGTCCGGACCGTTTCAAATCCCATTTAGTATAAAAACCAAAACCTAAACCTAAAAAACCCTAATCCTAAACTCTACTCCTCTCCTCTCTGAGTTCTCTCTGTCTCTCCTCTCTGAGTTCTCTCTGTCTCGACTCTCTCCTCTCTGTCTCTGTATGTGTATCGAGAAGGGGAAGGACCGAAGGAGATCTCCCTCTCCTCTCACTGTCTCTGTCTCGAGAAGGGGAAGGAGATCTCCCTCTCCTCTCTTTGTCTCTGTATCGATGTCTTTGTATCCAGAAGGGGAAGGACCGAAGGAGATCTTCCTCTCCTCTCTCTGTCTTTGTCTCGTGAAGAACAAGCCTCAGTAGCCGCGAGACCAAGAAGAGGAGGAGCAAAAGAAAAGGTAGAGAAGCAGCAGAAGATCTCATCTGTCTCCTCTCTCTCGGTCTCTGTCTCGAGAAGAAGCAGATCAGCCAGATCTCCTCTCTCTCGGTCTCTGTCTCGAGAAGAAGCAGCAGCGCAGCAGGAGATCTTCGTCTTCGTCTCCTCTCTCTCTCGATGAAATTGGTTTAAGCCTTTAAGGTCACTCGATGAAATTGGTGACTAGTTTGTAAAAAAAAGGTTAGTATGGATATCTTATGTTTATTGTCTAGAAATCGAAAATGCCATTCGATACATGTTAGATTTAGGGTTCTTGATCGAAACCCTAGTCTTGGTTTATGGTTTCTTAATTTGATTTCATGGGATTGATTTCTTAATCAATGGCAGTTTCCATTTCCATTTTATTTTTCCGTTTTCTGGATTTAAACCTCATATTTGTCACTATAATTGTTAGATTGATTTAATATGCCATTTTTCGTTACTGAGGTCGAAAAGCCTAGATAAACACCTTTCAATTTTTGGTTATGAATTTCATTTATTAGATTGTTTTTGTTTGGATTTAGTCCAAAACAGTAAATTCTAGCAACTTTTAACCATAAACCTGCATTTTTAGTAGGAACCGTTTGGAACCGTAGGAACCGGACCGTTCCAAACGGTTCGAGTTAGGTTCGGTTCCAATGTTTAAAATGAGGGGATCTGGACTGGACCAGATCCGTTAATTTTAAACGGTTCGAGTCAGGTTCCTCCAAAATTGGAACCGATCCGGACCGTGCCCACCCCTAGATTATTACCCAAGTCAGATTAGTGTGCAATAAAATAAAAGTTCGATCATGGCAGTTTTGGCGGGTCAATTTCGGGTAGACTCGCGGTTTGGGTCTGTAAGCGATTCTCAGGTCGGTTCTGGTACTTCCATACACATGTCAGCACACCCAAAAGGCCAAACCAACCAATTGCCATCCCAGCGTATGGCTCCTCTTTGGAAAGTGCTTCACACCCTTTTGTCCATTATCATTGCAATAGACACATTTTAGTACATTTTATGTCTAGTATCTTCAAATTTTGATAAATGAGAATTTACAACACTGAATACGGTAAAAAGTTTTGATCACGTTATGGGAACATCTCTTGTGTTCATGTTGTAGACCGTACCTGAACTCAGTGTGTACACCCAATAGTAACCAACCGTAGTAAGTTGTTCAATTTTCTCGCTTAAAGAGATTTTTTTTTTTGCAAATGCAAACACAAACTCCATATAGTCAAAATCACAACACAAAAAATGTTGTCAGCATACAAAAAATCCCAGTTCTTTGGCCTCCACAAGATTCCATGCCATCACTGGCATGAATAATATCTCTTCCAAGGAAATATAACCTGTTTGGAAGAAACTGACTTGGGATAAATAGACATTAATTATTACTATTATTTTGTTATGATTAGTATGAGCCAAAGGCCAAAAAGTTAGGATCAAAATGAAAACATTTTCAGCTCCTTCACTTTGGGGAAGCAAATCTGACAACTGAAGCTAAACATTCTGTTCCAAGAAATTTGTATCATGTAAATTCTTCATCGCCCTCATTCCTACTATCCTATAATTCTCCCCATCTCCAAATATTCATTGAAAAAATAAATCTCTTGACATGACTTTATCCTTGCAGTACCTTTTACAGCCTCAGATGTTTCCTCTTCAAACAATATTTCCAACAAAATAACACCTTTGTTCCCCATCTAGACTTCCTCTAGAATAATTTATCAACAAGTCATCTAGTATCATCCTACCAGTAAATTGGAGTATCAGTTCCCTTTTATCTCCTATACTTGTATCAGCCCCAACACCTAAAACTATCGAGAAACCTGGGTTCCGTTCACTACCACTAGAATTAAAGGAGGATTGTGGATACTTACTGAACCAATCCAAACCATCCAACAGTTACTAAAGCCCATATGAGTATATATTAAAAATTCAACACGATGATAATCATCTTCCAAGCGTAACTAGAACTGAGAAACTCTTTTAACACTAATAAGTGATCAAAGGCTGTCTAGGATCTGAAGCCTACACCCAAAGGTCCATCTATGAAACACCAAATATCAAGCTTTATACCAAAATTTAAAATTCCATATAGTACATTATTTCCCAGAATATTGGTTATTTAACTATTGATTGTCGACAAATATATTATCCAGTACACACATCCCACAATATTGGTTAATTCATAATTGATCAATCCCCTTCTTTGAGTAAACTTCAGACACCAATTTATGCCCTCAACTACATTGAATCTTTCTAGCTTCTGCAAATTGCTCCTGAAAAATGTGTTGGAACCCTCACTTCTATTTTAGGCCTATGACTCCCATATCTTTCAACAGCGTCCTAAAACATTTTGATATAAACTCTTAAGGAAACCTTACAGCCCTTTGAGCTCCTAAACTATAAAATAGGAAGAAACTTATTTTAATAAAATACTTTGTGTGCCTCCCTATTATTCATTTGTACAATTGCGAAATCGGCACAATTCCCCTTTCATGTATTGTTACCCGATACTATGGAAGGGACTACTCCTATTTTAGCTCTTATCCACGCTGCTATTCGATCTAAATTTCAGTTTATTGTTTGAAACTTGTTGTTTATAAACCAACCACTTAAACCCAATTAATAATTATCACATCCGACAAAACGATTATTTATACAAACATACCCCCTAATCTACGCCAATCACTTTTGCTTGGAAAATTGCATATTGTATCAGAAACAATGCTGAAATATAAAGCATCTCTTTCGATTTATAGTTGGGTAGTGAAAGAAAAAACCCCAGATAGGAACTATTAAGAAAATGGTGAAGGGGTAAGAAAATGGTGAAGGGGACAAGTAACTTAGAAAATCATTCTCCCATTTTAAAATAAATAAATCAATTCAATGCTCATGTTCTTTATCCATGACCAAAATCCATTTGATAGGAAAATAATAATAAATAAATTAATAAGTACATTGATGTGACGTTTAGGTTCCATGTTTGTTACCTTTCACAAATATCTTTCAATGACAAATGAGGTTTCATAATTAACAAACTTAGATGCAAAGTAATTTGGTTCTTCGAGGGAAGCAGTTTCATTGTAGATTGTTCGAGGGAATCCAACCTCCTTCAAGAATCTCATACTTTATCTCTCTACCCCATTAATCAAATTTTCAGTAAATACATACCTCATAACTTATAACTACCCACAATGACATTCCTACTACAAACAATCTTTCTTCAAATATTAAGAAACAATCTCATTTTAGTGTCTCCTTCTCATAATGATGAGAATCTCTCGCCCAAATACTTGGTTGCTTGACTACAGAGTTGTTCATGGTTTGGTTTAGTTCGATTTTAACCTGAAGTAGCAAACCAAACCATATCAATCGGTTTAGAAGAAATCCAAACCGAACCGAACCGAATGTACAATGAAGCCGAACCGAAAAACCTATGTATTATTCTACCAATTTTTTATAGTACATACATAAAATAAAAATAAAAAATGTATTTGTTCGGATTCCTCGGTTTTTCAACCTAAAATCGAATCGATCACTTTGGTTTTCTAAAAATTACAACCAAATTGAACCAAAATAAAACCAAACCAAGTTTGGTTTGGTTCGGGCGGTTTAACCGATTCGTTCGATTTTTTCCAACCCTACTTGACGCGCTCAAGGGAATAAAGAATTATCTCCTCACACTAGCAACCTTATAGTGTTAAACCACTGACCTTCACATTTAGCATGCAAGATCTTGACTCTCATAGTTCGAGTCGCCTCGAAAAAGAATTATATACAAGTTCCCATCTTCCCCTCACAGATAACTCTAATTCTAACACATCAATCATAATGGCCCTAGTGTGGTCTTATTCTTAGTAACCATGTTCTTGCTACCTCTCAAATAAAGTCCTCCATATTTGAGTCCTGCGAGGCTTCTAAATATTTCTTTTCTCAAATATATAACTTAGGCAACCGTGGATATTAAATAATAAACAAAATAAATAAAAATGTAATTCAAATGTCCAAGGGAGTTCCATACCCACTAACTCACTTGCCCATTTTTGAGTATGTTATTAATGCGACAATTAATCGTAATTCAAGGTTTGATCGAACCGAATTGGGTGAAATCGGTTGGGGTTTAGTGAACTCCAAAAAATCGGCGAATCACTGATTAATCAGAGCCGACTCGCCTATTTATCGCTATAACTTACTTTTACTAATATAACTTATATCAGTTTATTTATGAATGATTGAATGCAAATTATTTTACTGATGTCTCTTATATCAATTTATTTTTAATGATTGAATGTTAGTTTTAAAGTTTACATATTGGTGTTTACTGGTAGATTGATATTGCTAAGTGCTAACTTGCTATCACTTGTTGTTACTTGTGTTGTTGTACTGTGTTGGTTGTTCCTAAACAAGTCTAGATACCTGCAAAATTAAATTTAGCTGTAAATAAGTAAAATTAAATTATATATTAATATTTAAAGTAGACCGATTAATCCCGATTAATTCCGCTTAATAGTAGTTTGATCTTGGACCGCGCTGCAACTGCTTTCTGATTTAACTGCAAAACTTTTGACCAAAACTATTCCAACCTTACATTATCTTCAAGGAACAACTAGAACTAAAGCAAATCCTTTTATTCCCTAACCAGTTCATTAACCACTTCAATCTTTCTACCTATTCAATTTTTACCTAAAACAAATCTTCCTCTAGCTCCATGTATGGAAATAGAAAACTGCTCTCAATTTGCATCATTAACTTTGCTAATCAATCATCAAATCTATCTACCATGCCCAACTCAGACTACATGGACCAGGACAAATTTGGTTCAACGACATTTATGATTCATGGTTTAACACAACCCATATTTTATTAAAAATGCAAGCTATCTTAGGTCTAGACTCCACAAATAAGTAAAACCAGGCTTTCTAAGATGCGGATTATACATTTGAGTTGACTCCTTTTTTTGTACAGATGTTTAGTGCTTCACTATTGTTGATGAAGGAACTTTAGGTTCTTCAAACAATTTAATAAAATTGTGAGGAAACAAAGGATAGAAATCCAATACGTTATTTTTACTCCTTGATTCTTACCCATCTTAGGGTGTGTTTGGTTGCATGGAATCCTATGCCATGGAAATCCATCAGGGGATCACCTAAATCTATGCTAATTTGAGGTTCACTCATTAATCCACAATTAGATTTTGTGATCAATGGTGGGAATGAAAGTCCTGTGAACATGAGAATTACATGCTTTGGGGGACCAATGAGTGTGATTTCCATGTTCATGGAACTTCCATTCCCACCACCATAATCACAAGATCTAATTATGGATTGGTGAGTGAACCTCAAATTTGCTTAGAATTAAGTGTTCCCTTCATGGATTCCCATGGTATAGGATTCCATGCAACCAAACACACCCTTAATGGTCATATCGAAAATAGAAAACTCCATCACAAAACAAATAATAGTAACTAGGGCTATAAGCCTACAAAACAAATGCCAAATGTGGGGAGGGAAGCTAAAGAAAACAGTAGATGATTACCTGGGAGCTATGTACTTCTGATTTGAATTTGGACAAATTAGCATCTTGAATCATCTCAATCTACAGAGAAACTCAATAAACCGAAGTTAGAGAAAAACTGTAGAAAACTCTCTTAAAGCATATAGGCATGAAATTCTGCACAATGTGTAATTGTTTCCCAATATTTAATCTCACAAACATTTCATCAAACACTTGGTTGTCGAATTTACATTACAAAACAACATAAACGAGTCCTTACTTTTTGCATTTCTGACCTTGAAACAAATGAATGAGACACATTTTCTAAGCTGTCATTTAAAACTTCAGTTATAGCTGCAGTGATAGCTTCCGCTTGTTTCGACGGAATCCCTTGCGCTTCTAGTCTCCTAACCTGCACGTAAACCCACCAAACTTCCGTCAAATTCACAATTAACTCACAAAAATTTTAACCCAATACCTACAAGCTCAAGATTGATTAATTAATTACCAGTGCTAATGTATCAACAAGAAATGCCCGCCTCCCATTTGAAGGCACAAGCTGAGAAATCTGTCTAATATCAAACCTATTCGCTCCGGAATTCGAAGAATTGAGTAGATAAGATATCTTGGAGGAGGCGAAGGTGGAGGTGGAGCTGGAGCTGGAGGGATCGATGATTGGGATTCGGTCGAAACTAGCTAACCCTCGCAATTTGGTGAAGTGCCCGGAATTCGCCGCGCCAATCTGTATGGCGCGCCTACATGCGGCCGCGAGGGCCATTCGAGGAGGAGGAAAGAAGAGGGGTAAAAAAAAAGGAGGTGCCTGACTGATATTGAAATTGATTGGACTTGAAGAAGAAGAAAAAGAAGAAGAGAGTTATATGAGATGAAAGAGATGAGAGGAATCCACAAATGCCGGGAAAGAGGGTGTGTTTGTGGATTGGAATTCGATCAGTTTGGTTTGGTTGGCATATGTAATGAGAGGAAGAACGAGATGTTTGATGAAATGATTGAAAGAATTGAAAAGCTAAAATATGGGTTTGATTGATGGAATTTGTGAGTTTTAAAATCTAAAAGTTAGGCTTGTATTGTTTGTTGTTCGTTGTTTGTGTGCGCGTTTCTATAAAGAAGGGGAGAAGGGTCAGCTTATCGTTGGGATGTTTTACCAAAGAAGAAATAGAGAAGGTCCATGTGGATTACTTGACGCTCAATTAACGAATTTCCGTGCTCTTTCTTTCTTCAAACGGCCAACAGGAATTCAAGTGGAACTGCTAAAGAACACAGTCATTCTCTTACTTTTTTAAGTACACCACCACTTTTCTAAAACACACACTAAGTGACAGAATATCATGGGGCTACTTGCCCCCACTAATTTCTGAAGTTTTTTTTTAGTTATTTCTAATATGCTCAACCCTGCAATTCTGACGACTCTATCTCGCATCACCCCTTCCTCTTTCTTTTATGCAACACCGATGTCCATGTTCTGTCGCTTTTCTCTTTTCTGCTTCCTCTTTGTTTATTGCGACACCGACAATTGCCCCGCCTCTTACTCTCTTCATCTCTCTCCCTCTTTGTTTGATTTAGTTCTTTTTTCCACCATCGTCATCATCCACGAGCAACCTCAACCTCTCTTGCTTGCTTTGAGGAAGAAAAAAAGTTTTTTTAATATATTTTCTTGAGATGAATTTGTATCTCGAGATTTGGTTTTGTATTTTATTCATATGATTTTTCTATAGATACATTAAAATTTTGATCTATTAATTTTTCTTCAAGATACGTATTTGTATTTCGATATTCATTTGTTTGAAGGGCATTTTGGTGATCAACGTGAGTTTTTTGACAATCAATGCACGTTGACTATTAGTCATAGGGAATACTGCAATAGTGGTTAAGAGAAGAGTGAAGAAAAGAGGAATAGCGGAGAAAAAGAAGAACAACAAATGAGAAAATGAATAGAAGAAGGTGGTGGCGAGGGTGGTTGGGTGGTGTGGTCGGCGGTGGCGGGGTGGGGTTGTTTCGTCACTTGTAAAGAGAAAAGAAAAGGTGGAGGAGAAGAGGAACAATGGTGAGGGAGGGTTTTATATTAGTGGTGTGCTTTAGCACATTAAAAAAATGGGTTGTGGTGTGCTTCAGTAGAAGTGGTGGTGTCAAAAACTCGTTGTCATTTTGTTCATCAACTTGCCTAGTTGCCCAAAAGGCCAAAAACCAAATGAAATATGATAAACATATGGAAAATTTGCATATTGAGTCTAAATGTACACATTTTGTAGTATGTGGAAGGTGATTTTGAGACCCCAATCCTTTGTCAATCTCTTATGTGTGCGGACAAAATGTTGATAATTTGGCAAAAAAGGAGTTGATCATTGATTCACTTTGTGATCGAATGAACCAAGAGCCACCGAAGAAAAACATGTGGATTTTGTGGAATGAAAGAAATGTTTGCATATTTACAGGAAAAAGAAGTAACAAGATAAAAGTGTTTGTGTGATGGTAAGTCAACTACCGGTTATGCAAATCAGACTTACCATGACCAACCTCATCAGGGGAAGTATGGGTAATCTGTAAGTAATGGTAATGTGAGATTTCCGCCTACATAATATGTAAAGGAACTAGCAGTGTCTTTGTTTCTTTTATTGTTTTGTATACAAGTGTAATGGCATGCCAAGCGCCTAGCTAAAATATAGAAGAAAATATCTCAACTTTACATTTCACAAACAACCACAAAGACAAAAGCAAAAACTTTCAAAAAAAAAAAAAAACCTTCAATCAAAACCATAACTAGCATGAAATAATAAAACATACGGCTCTAATATAATGTTTGGCAAGAGGTGACCAACCAGTTTCCTCAAGCCCGTGCCACACCGTCTTCTTAATCTCTAAAAACTTGTTCACGCAAAAATTCATCAATATAGACTCTTAATTTCTTCAACAAACTAAATTCTAATATCAACTCACATTCATGTAACTTTAAGCCGGTCGAAATTCGCCAAATGTATTAAAGAAATTTAGAAATTTGACCTTAAGATTGGGCGAAGAAGGCCGATGTCTTTGTGGATTCAGATATCACGGTCCTCTAAAACAAAATTATTACTACTACTACTGCGACAACGGTCTTCGATCGACTCATCTTCTTCAAGAAAAAGCAAACAGACCTCTCACTCTATACCGGTGTGCAAGTGTTAATATAAAAGGCGTCATGATTGAGTTCAAATTTGAATTAGGTGGTCAGTGAATTAGGGTTTTGGATTGAAGATAATGTTTGAAGAAATGCAGCAAAGATTCTTGAAATGGTCTGAAGGGAGTTGAAGAGAGCATTGTTTACGTTTTTTTTTGTTTTGTTACTTTGTTGTACTTTTTCTAGTTTTGGAAGATGGAGTTTTTTTTTTTTTAATCCCTTAACTCCTTCAATTTCAAATGCCGCCGGGAGTTTTTGAACCCTAAATGTTTGATTCCATCCGCCACAAGTGTATCGATGAGCTGATTTTCAGGGTAATCTAAGTTGGTTTTTCATATGGTCAAGTGTGATTAGGTAGGTAGCAGCTGGATATGTGCACCTACGTGGTCTTATTTGTTGTACTATTTAAAATGAGGAAAAATAACGAGGTCAATGTACCACCACAGCCAAAGAATAGTGAAAAGAGTGGTAAGGGAGAAGAAAAATTGACAATAGAGAAAGTGCAAGAAAAAAGGACATGGAAGCAGGCATGTTTGAGTATGATCCTTGCAGTATGGACAAATAGAAAAAAGAAGTGAAAGAGAAAGCAAGGTTGCAATTAAGCAGTCAGGTGAAGAGAGCAAATATTGAAGTGAAAAAAAAACAATCAAGGGAGTAGAGATCGAAAGGAGAACAAGAACCCCAACACATGATGATGAAGGGCGAGTGGATGTTAGGATTTCAACAATGAACCTTAATTAGGGTTGGAGCATATATAGATTAACCAAATACTTTATAGTAAAAAAAATGAATAAAAGTTAAAAGACAAATTTTCTTCTCTAGTTAACCCTTCACTAATGCTGGGAAACCATGTTTCGTAGCCATAGGAATGTGTATATCCACATCAGCATTTTAACAAAAACAAAAATGGGAAAAAACATTGAATTTTGAGGTCTCTTTAACCATACTACATTAAACACAATCCTTGACACAGTGTGATCAGACGACTCTGTATTCTTCTCAAAACTGCGTTAGCAAGGAGACTGCGTTGCAAGAGGTGCATCTGTATTCTTTTCAGAGACTACGTTAGCAAAGAGGCTGCATTAGCAAGGAGTCTGCGTTTCAAGGAGGCTCATCTGTATGTATTCTTTTCAGAGACTGCGGTTTTGATTCGGCTCTCCTATATTCCTTCATCTATTTTTGTGATTTGTATATTATTTGCCTTTGTATCATATAACTTGAGGAAGAATTTCTGAATACTTAATCCGCAATCCTTACCTCTTAGGGTATGTTATTTTGCTATGTAATGAACTCAACTTTGATTTTTCCTACTTCACATTTTTCCTTAATAAATGTATGGATTACAAGGAACAAAGATAGATGACTTTTACTTATTTAAGCAATGTGCTCAGGTTCTTTTTTTGTGAATTTCGATAACCATCTTGATGACAAGATCATAAGGCTTGATCAGGCGCCCTAGAATTAAGGCAAAGAACAAGAAACAAAATCAGTCCTTGGATTGAGGATGAGTAGTGTCTCCCACTCCAAACTGATAGGTTTTATTGTTCACTTCAATCCATGTGCAACCTGGAATCTTCTTCAACCCCCGCCCAGTCATGAGTTCCCTCACCTTTGCAACATCCTCCCACCTACCTGTTTTTGCATAGATATTTGACAGCAAAACATAGTGACCAGGATTAGAGGTTTGTAGTTCAAGAAGTGCTTGTGCTGTTTTCTCTGCCAGTTCAATCTTCCCATGGATACGACACATACACAAGAATGCTCCCCATAACCCATCATCTTTCTTGACTATTCCCTCAATTAATTCTAAGGCTTCATCAAGTTTACCAGCACGACCAAAAAGGTCAAACAAGTATAGTGCTTAACATCTGGTCTCACAAAGTAGTCTTCCCACATGGAACTAAAGAATTGGCGACCTTCATCGACCAAACCTGCATGACTACAGGCGTATAACAAAGATACAAAGGTAATCCGGTTTGGTAATTATATCCCACTTTGTAGCATCAAAAGGAACAATTCGAGAGCTTCCTTGCCACACCCATGATACCCATAAGCTGCAATCATTGCACTCCATGATATAACATTCTTTTCCTTCATCCCATCGAAAACCTTCTTAGCCATATCAAGACTCCCATACTTTGCATACAAATCAATCACCGCAGTTCCCAATATAACATCAAGGGAAAATCTCTTCCTCAATATATACTCATGAATGCCTTAGCCTTATGCATGGCCCCTAATTTTGCACATGCAAATGCAGCAGTGACCATTGCTACCTTGTCAGGAAAAATACCTTCCTCCATCATCCGTTCAAACAAAACCATCTACTCGGCAACATTCCCAGACCATTCTACCCATTTCAACTCTACAAGCCCTTAATTACCCGACCGAATAGCTTCTCTAAAAGTTCTTAAACAACTCTTATAATCCCCTACCTTGGCAAACCCACCAACCATTGCACTCCAAGAGAAATTATCTCTCTCATAAATATTATCAAACACTGAGCAGGTGTCATCCAACGCCTTGTGTTGGGTGTAAGTGTGGAGGATTTTGTTTGCAACAAAGAATTTTTGTGTCATTCCAGTCACAGTTGCTTTTGCATGGATTTGCTTGATTTGTGAGAAGGTTTGGCAATTGAGTAAAACAGAGAGGTAGAACTTGGGGTCGAATGAGGTGGAGAAATGGGGTTCGGGAGATTGGATTAGTTGGATATCGAGATCAAATAAGGGTTGTTATTCATGATTTTGTGTGAGGGGTTCTGCGATCTCTGCAGTTGATAGAAATGATCGGAAGTGTGGATGTTTGGAAACAGAGAATGTTAGATTTGTTTTTCATACGATGCTGAAGAAGAATAAGCAGTTGATGAGACAAATTAGATGGTGGGAAGATCCTCCTCCTATGGCTTCTTCTTCAGTGGTCGTGGTGGTGGTGAGAGGAGAAATCACCATCGATTTTCATACGTGCTGAAGAATAAGAAGAAAAAGCAGTTGATGATACTCGGTGGGTTATCCTCCGCATCCACAATGGTTAATGACGTGGATGTCCACATCAACATGGTTACTAAACCTGCTTGCCTAGTCCGACTCATCACAAATAAGGATGGGCACAAGTGGATGCAAGCTATTGAGGAGAAAATGGAGTCACTTAAAAAAAAAAACAAGACATGGGATTTGGTTCCAGCACTCGAGGAAGAAGCCAATAGCTGCAAATGTGTTTACATGAAAAAGGAAGCTCAAAATGACAAAAAAGGGTGAACGGTTCAAAGCAAGACTAGTTGCCAAGGGGTATTCATAGAGGGAAGGTATTGACTACAATGAGGTTTTCTCTCCAGTGGTTAGGTATACTTTGATCAAAGTGTTATTGGCTATGGGTGCAGAGTTTGATTTAGAACTAGAGCAGATGGATGTAAAAACATTACAGAGTTTGATTTAGAACTAGCGTAGATGGATGTAAAAACAATTTTCCTTCATGGGGAATTAAAGGAGACCACTTACACGGAGCAGTTAGAAGCTTTCAAGGTAGAAGGTAAGCTTTCAAGGTAGAAGGTAAGGAAGAATATGTGTACAAATTGAAGAAGTTACTTTATGGGTTGAAGTAGTCTCCATGACAATGGTATAAAAGGTTTGATTAATTCCTGGTGTGGATTGGCTACACATGATGTGAGTATGATATTTGTGTTTATGTTCATTGTTTTTTATGATGATTTATTTGTCGTGTCATTGCTATATGTGGATGATATGTTGATTGTTGCGAAAAGGTCATCTCGTGTAGATGAGTTGTTCTTGTTACACGAGGAGTTTGATATGAAGGATTTTGGTGCTACAAAGAAGATCCTTGGTAGTGAAATAAGGAGGGACGTGAGTATAAGCAAATTCACAACAGAGGTACATTGAAAATGTGCTAGAGAGGTTTAACATGCAAGTTGCAAAATTGGTGTCGACGCCTCTAGCATGTCATTTCAAGTTGTCTAAACAACAAGAGCCTACTACTGAACAGAATATTAAGGAAATATGTTGGGTTCCTCAAGCAAAATGCGGTTGGATATTTGATATATGCCATGGTTTGTACTAGGCCGGATTTGGCTCATGCAGAGATCATGGTGAGCGGGTATATTGCAAATCCAATGAGAGAGCATTGAACTGCTATTAAATGGGTTATGCATTATTTCCGTGGTACAACAAATTTGGGAATTCAATATCAGAAGATTCAGGGTGGTTGTATGATTATAGGGTATGTGGACTCATTATGCAGATGATAGGATGTTAGAATATGTAGGGCTTGTACTCAACATAGACAAGTCCAAGTCTAAGATTGATTCAGCTTTACAAGAATAGAAAAGTCAGAATAGTTCAAGAAGTAAAGTCAGAGTAAGACTTTATTTTGTATAACAAGTTTTAAGTTTCATGTTTCCACAAGGTTAGGTAGAAGTTAGCTTATATAAGCTTGTATCCAATCAAGGAAAACAACAACAGTAACAAACAATAATATAATTCTCTAATTATTTTCTTTACATGGTATCAAAATAACTTTCTTTGGTGACTTGATCAGACTCCGGGGACTCAAGTTTTTCCCTATCTCTGATGACTACACACTTTGATCATAAACGCAAGAGGCGGGAAAGAAAATTTGCACTCTACAACAACTTCACGCAGATCGCCAACACAACTTTTGTCCCTTCAACCTACAACTCTCTTCACGCATGTATCCACTTCTTCATCTTCTCATCCAGGGACCTCCACTCAATCTTCCGCACTTCCTCAATACTCAACTTCTCAATCCCACGAATCGACAAACACTCATCCAAAACATCGTAGCCAACAATACTATAAACTTGACAACAACAAAGAACCAAACAGAGATGACCTCTTGTCACCGACCAAATGCAGTAGCATTGATTGTCATCGAGAAGCACTAGCCACGACAACAACAAAGCCTTCTCGCAACTCCATCGAGATATCATCTTGCTCACACGCAGCCACAGATTCACACCACGGACCAAGTACTTGTGCTCCTCTAATCTCACTTCCCTTTTTAGACGCTGCAACAGAGAGCTCCATAGCTCGATCACAGAAGGAGATCAACGAAGAAGATGACTGTGTAAGGAACGAAAAGAAAGGTTCTTTTTTAATTTTCCGCTATTTGCGCCCAGTCCTTTACTTGTACCACCACACAAGCTCAAAACAATTATAAAAAAATACCAACACCAATGTTGAGCAATATCAACATTTGTGCTTAACAATATTTTTTAGCTTTTGTGCTAAGTGGGAGTCTTGCTGACTCGAGTCGAACCATTAGTCGTTTACTCGACAGTCGTGATTTCTTGAGTCATGCTAACTTGAGTCGAACCATTAGCTGTTCACTCGGTAGTCATGACTTCTTCATACCAGAATTATTCACAAACAAATTCTGAATTTTTTTTCCAGAAGCATCCAGAATTCGACAATCATACTGACTCGAGTCGAACCATTAACAGCCTCACTCGACAGTCATGATTTCTTCACCAAATTGGACTTCAAAGTTTCCTCCAAGCTGCACATTTCATCTGCGTCTACATGTCCAGCTTGCGGGAGCATGTTAGAATATGTAGGCTTGCACTCAACATAGCCAAGCCCAAATCCAAGATTGAGTCACCTCTACAAGAAGGAAAGTACAAGAATAGGAAAATCAGAATAGTTAAAGAAGTAAAGTCAAAATAGAAAAGTCAAAATAAGACTCTATTTTGTAGATGAAGTTTTAAGTTTCTTGCTTTCACAAAGTTAGATAGAAGTTAGCTTATATAAGCTTGTATTCAGTCAAAGAACACAACAACAATAACAAACAATAATACAATTATCCAATTATTTTCTTTACATAGGAGGTCTACTACATACTATCTGTTTGCATTAGCCGGGGACCTATTAGTTAGTGATCGGGCCTACAACAGTTATAGCATTGTCCACTATGGATGTTGAATACATGGCAGTAACAGAAGCATCCAAGGAAGCATTTGGCTCAAAATTTTGGTGACGGAGTTGGGGTTGGCACATGATGGTATTTGGTTGCATTGTGACAGTCAGGGTGTCATTTACTTAGTGAAGAATCTGGTGTATCATTCAAATACAAAACACATTGGAACACAGTTCCGCAATATAAGGGAGCTAGTTTCTTCGGATTAAATTCTCCTTGAGAAGTTTCACACAAATGATAATGTCCAAGGGGTGAATTGTTTGCCAAGGTGGAGATTGTTGAAAATATGGATCCCAAATTCAAAGTACTCCAAATAGGTGAATTCAAGGTATGCATCCGGACACGACTCTCACGACATGATGCAGTTTGGATGCTCAATTAGATGAATTTAGGTCTGAGTCCGAACATGATTATCTTGTCAGAATGCAGCCGAATGTTTTCAAGCAGACTGGAACTAATGTCCTGACACATAACTCACATCCAGACCCCAAATGCAAATTTTTAGCAACTAGACTTCTATGTTGACTGAAATTTTATGCCTTTTGTGCTTGTAAAGTTTGGGGATGTATATATGTGTGTGTTTGTATGGGTTTTCACTATAATGTGAGAATAGTTTTTGGCAATTCTAGGACTAGGAGAGGGAAACACAAGAAAAAGCAAAGGGTTAGAGAGATTGATTATTTTCTTGTTCTTCACCAATATAGTGCACTCAAGGGGTGGTCTAACACCAACTGTGGAGTAGGTGATTTGCCAAACCACGTAAATACTTGTCTTTTGTGTGTGCTTTATTAGTTACTTTGCATAGGGTTGAATACGAATCTAGGGTTTTCTCTTGGATTGATCAATCTAGATCTATCTAAGGGAGTAATTTAATAACATCAGCTTGCTTTGGTTCGAGTTTCAGAGCATGAGGAGCTCCTTTGGAATTAGACATTTCCATCTAGTCAGTTAGTCTGTTATTATTATCTAACTCAGATTTCTAGTTCATATTACTGCCTCAAGAAAAATGGTTGTCCCCAGAAAATTCCAACTTGTCCTTAGTTCCTCCCCGAAAAGGCAATACGACTTGACATCATCTGCACTATTTTCCTTTGCTGATAAAAACTGCCTTATTAATTTTATATCTTTGATTTTCTCCTTTCCGATTTTCGGTTACCACATCCTTCTACCTTAGAAGTGTTGGGATAGAGTTGGCTTGAATAGTCCAACATCAAGTAAGGAGGAGTTGTCACAAAGGTTTATAAGGAGATGATCCACTCCCTAATAGCAACTATGTCTTTTAAGAAAAAACCCCACACCACCTAGGCCCAGATGAAAGGCCACACCCGATAGGTGGTGTTTAAGTTGGGGACAATATCGTTGCTATGTATAGTGGACCAAGGGGTGCGCACAAGTGCACGTGCACGACACCCCAACAAGTGGTATCAGAGCCGATGGTTCGGCGGAGACGTGGAAAGTGGTGCAAGGCATCACATTGTTCAAGGGATCCAACGCGAGGTAGCGAGCCAGGATCCAGCGCGAGATAGCTTGCCAGGTAGAGCATCGCATGTGTGCGGTCCGAGGTGGAGGTGCAGATGACACATTGTTCTGGGGATCAGACGCGAGGTAGCGAGTCGCATGTGCGCGGCCCGCCCGATGAATGGATCCAAATTAGGTTCCAGATCCTTGCCAAGAGAATGTATCCTTCAAGTCCAGACGAGGTGGAGTTAGTGCGGTGGTTGCGATTAAGGTAGAGCCAATAACGCCGGGATAACAGCTCGTACACCGAGTGCTACCCACAGGATCGTGGTCGCACATGAGAGTCGAGGATGAGGTGTACTTCGAGATGTTGCAGACCGGTGGATGGATTGTAGGATGTGTGACGATTCGCACAAAGGTGGAGATTGTTGGGAAAATGTTGGTTTGAATAGTCTCACATCAAGTAAGGAAGAGTTGTCACAAAGGTTTATAAGGAAATGATTTACTCCCTAATAGCAACGAGACATTTTAAGATAAAAACTCCACACCCGTGGTCCGAATGGTAGGCCCAAGTTGCAGTGTTTAAGTTGAGGGCAATATCATTACTATATATAGTGCACCTAGGTGCACGACCGGCACACGCGCCAACAAGAAAAAGAAAAGCTTCTAACTCTGTCTTACGAATATTTCTTCACCAAAGGCCTGCTCCTTGATGGAAAACATGGGACCCTGGTGCACCATCTGGATCAGGCTTCAAGTTGCTGAAATTATATTTGTTTTATTTTATTTTACTATTCAGTCTTGGAGTGTGATTGAAATGTATTATATATTATCTTTAAATGACAAGCTTATGAAATTCCTATTGTCGTAATATTGGAGCTGATGAAGTGGCAGGTATACTTGGTGCACTTGAACATTCTGCTTTTGATTAAAAACAATTTGTGATTAAACTTTCAATCTAATAACTAATTAAGATATAGAGTCTGGTTTGACTAATTAACAGCTTACCATTCTTACTTTGGAAGGATGCATGCATGCATGCAAATCATTATGTAGTAGCTGGTAGATAAATCAGCACGGATAACACATGCACCGCAAGCCGCCCAATATATTGGAAAATTATGAGCAAACCAGCAGTCTCGGAAAGAAGCTTGAGGTCAAAGTGGTAAATTTGACCATCGCTGGGCAGGTTTGATGCATGCATGCATGCAGCCTTACCGCCCGCCCTTCTAAATTGAACACTTGACACTTCAATTATGGCAACAAACTCAATGGGAGAAAAACAACGAATTACCAACAGCTTATAAAATGGGAACAACTTCATACTTTGAAACACACCAACCAACTTATCTTTTCCTAATTATATTCTCTTATCATATCAGTGTGCAGCTCAAGTTTCAGTGAATTAGCTATCATGAGTTCATCAAAACTTTCCCTCACAAGCACTGTTATTGGCACCGGCATTTTGATCTTGTTAGTTTTGGCATCAAATGTGCCATGTGAAGCCACACTATCACCAACCTTCTATGACAAAAGGTGTCCCAATGCACTCGCTACCATCCGCACTGCGGTTAGGACTGCCATCTCGCGAGAGCGTCGAATGGCAGCATCCCTTATTCGCCTTCATTTCCATGACTGCTTTGTTAAGGTATACGCAACTAACATGCTTATGCACATTTAATGGTGTGTACTAGGATAGATTTTCTTCAGTAGCAAAATAAATGAAGAAAAACCCCTTTAAATACATGGGTGGAAATACAACCCTTTCCAGTACATAGGTAATCCAGAATTGTGCATATATATATGTGGGTGTGGATTTTATTTTTGATCTATCGATCGAAGACTTCTCGTAAAACACATTGTAAAGCACTACGTACAATACATTATAGAGAACCTTTATAATGATCATTCATTTAGTACTGCTTATTTGCCGCTTAACACTAACGGATTCTACGGTTGCAGGGTTGTGATGCCTCTGTCTTGCTTGACGAGGGTCCTCAAATTTTAAGTGAGAAGACGGCTCTTCCAAATTTTGGATCGTTGAGAGGCTTTGAAGTCATTGATACAGTGAAGTCTCGAGTTGAGAAAATTTGTCCTGGGGTGGTATCTTGTGCTGATATCCTCACCATTGTGGCCAGAGATGCTTCTGCTAGTGTGAGTATAAGATCACTATATGCCACAACAATAACAATTAGTAGACACACAAGTACATTTGCTAAAGTTTTCTTAATCCAAAATTAACAGGTTGGAGGGCCATCATGGGTGGTAAAGCTTGGAAGAAGAGACTCAACTTCAGCAAGTAGATCCCAAGCAGAATCACACCTTCCACGTGCTTCAGATAATATAGACCAACTTCTTGCAAATTTTCGACGCAAAGGACTTAGTGAGAAAGATATGGTAGCACTCTCAGGTGCACACACAATAGGCCAAGCCACATGTGTGACATTCCGTGATAGATTATACAACAACGGTACAAGCATTGATGCTGGCTTTCGAATCACCCGCAGACGGAGTTGTCCTGCAAATGGTGGGGATGGAAATCCGGCTTCTCTTGATTTGGTGACTCCAACGACCTTTGATAATAACTACTTCAAAAATCTAGTTCAAAGAAAAGGCCTTCTTAATTCAGATCAAATTCTGTTTAATGGAGGATCAACCGATGCATTGGTTATTGAATATAGCAGAAATCGTGCTGCTTTCTATGCGGATTTCTCAGCTGCCATGATAAAGATGGGAGATATTAAGCCTCTTACTGGCTCTTCTGGCCAGATTAGGAGGGTGTGCAGAGTTCCCAACTGATCACGTGTCATGCATTTTGTCGTAAAAGTATCACATTCTTTCATAGTTATACACAATTTTCTTGTGTTTTTGTCTACTATTTGGTACTTAAAATTGGATCATGTACTTTGTTTTATGTTCAACCTCAAAGGCAAAGAAGGCCTATCTGATGCGCCATGTGGGTTATGTTATTCTTTGTTCTTTGTTCTTTGTTCTTTGTCAAAGTGTATGTGATAATAACGGATTTTATTTCCTATATTTTCTCCTGACTTCATTAAAAATTTTGATGTTTCACATTTCTATCAAGGAAGCTGCTAAGCAACAGAGGCTCTATGGACCCAAATACGACTAGACATCATCTGCACATTTTCACATTTTCTAGTCGTAATGCAGGGTGCCTCTCTATACAGGACAAGTACCAATGTTCAGATTGTTGGGTGGGTCCTTCAGATTATTAGATTGCCTAAATTCTCAAAAAGTTGCCATCCATCTTTGACCTTAGCAAAGACTGGGAAACGAGTCCTTACAAACCCAATCCATACTATGCAACACTATAAAAGGATGCTACAATGCACCATCTATTCTCACAAAACCATTCCCTTCATATTAGCTTACACACCACCAATGGCTTCCACACTTCACTTCCTTCTCTTCTCCACTCTTGTACTCTGCATCTCCTTAACAACCAATGCTCAAAGTTCATTCAGACCCAAAGCTCTTATCCTCCCAATCACTACTACAAATATTAGCTTAGGTAACGCCACTTAGATAGCGCTTTTTTAAAGAGCTATCCAAGTGGGCACTAGGATAGCGCTTATTTGTCTTAAAAAAAAAAAAAAAAAACGCTACAATAGCGCTTTTAATTTTTTTTTTCCAGTTAGGCGCTATCTTAGTTATGTCTTAAATAGCGCTTTCAAAAACGCTATGAGAAAAAACGTTACCAAAGCTACCATAGCGCTTTTAAAGTGCTACTTACATTTAGGATAGCGCTTCGATTTTAATCAAATATCAAATTAAATCTCATTTTTTCAGATCTTGATACGATCGGACGGTTAAGATCACAAACCCTCATTTTTTCTTTTTTTCAGATTTTGGTTTCCTCGACATTTAGAATTCCCCTTCTCAAACACACAGAGAGGCGATGAAATCGAAGGAAGAAGAAGAAGAAATCGAAGAAGAAATCGAAGGAAGAAGAAGAAGAAATCGAAGAAGAAGGAAGACGAAGAGAGTAGAAGAACAAATCGAAGGAAGACGAACTCAGAAGTAGAAGAAACTCAGACTCAGAGATCAGATCTGGACCTTTGGTAAGTGGTAACCTGCTTCTTTGGTGGCTTTTTCGTTCTGTTCTTCTTCAAACCTGCGAATCTGCGATGGTTTATGGTTTTGTTCTTCTTCAAACCTGCGATGGTTTAGATCTGTTCTTCTTCGTTTTGTTCTGTTTTTCTTTGGTTTATTGTTTTGCAAGAACAACACAAGTGCAGAATAGGCCCTGAGTTGTGATTACTTTGAGGATAAAATATCAGGCTTCATTTATTTTGTCTTTGTTCACCTTCTTTATGTATGGTTAAATTAGGAATTGAAGTAAAACATCAAGAGTAAGTTATCTTTACTGCAGTATGGTATACTAGCAATCAAGATGAGCTGAGTGTTAGTGAAGTGTGGGATGTCACTTCATCACTTGCATATTCTCAATCTGTTTCTGTGAGATTGAAGTTCTTTGTTGACACTCGTTTGTGAATCATGGACTGCTATGATTTCTTTTGTTCGAATTACATTATTTCTCATTTTTCCATTCAGAATCAGGGTTCCCATTTGTAATTCATTTGGGTTAGATATTGGACAAATCTTAATTGCTCAGTTAACACTTAACAGTGCATGACATAGTGAAATCTATGCTTAGAATCTATTTCTTAAAGTAAATTTTTCCTAAAATTGATGAATTCCACCTAAGAGCCATTGGTTTATTCTTTCAAAATTTTTAGTTTGAGTGTTTATTCCATTCTATTTTGAGAGCTAATCTTTTATTCCACTATGTTGAGAGCATACTTATAAATTGTGAAAAATTTTCATTGCCTAGCATCGTCATCTCTGCAGGTTGAGGTTTCTGGAGGGAGAGGAAGACCACCAACCTTGGTTGACAAGGATGAAGGACTAGGAAAGGTAAAAAAGATGTTTGTTATGCGATTTATTGTCTTGCAAGCACAGTCTCTTATTTATTTAGTGTAAACTAGTTTTGATGATCCATTTGCAGCCATTTTTTTTGTTGAAAAGGGTTTTCATTAATATCCGTCTCATGAAAACACGATGAGGCATAGTGGATTACAGTTGTTTTTGGTGTATTGTGACATTCTAAAGTCATCTGAAATTTATACACTGCTTCAATAGAATTGTTTTTAACAGTCCAGCATCTGATTTCCTGAGTTGCAAAGTTTTATGCTAGGACCATTTTGTCACAACTCTAATGCATTGAGTTGATTTGATGACAGGAGTTACATTGGGGAACTACTTGTTTGTCTTCTACATCAAACAAACTTGTCCTATGACAATATCCCTAAATTCAAGTTCCTAGCTTCCTGGGTTACAGTTGGATGGAAACTAGGTTTTCAAGTCATAAACTCAGGCTGCAATTTTGAAGCTCCATCTCTGATCTCTTCACCAAAACTGCATTCGTAGATCTTCTTACTAGAATACTGCATACCTTTGTTCAGTGAATGCACTTTGGGATGAGCCTTCCACTTGACAGGTAAAAGAGGCACACTCTACTTCTCCACCAAAGCATGCCACTCACAGTGCAAGGAGTACTGCACAGATCTTTTTATGGAAACAATGAAAGAACAAAGGACCAAGAGTAAATTAAGGCTAAACGTCTTGTTTCCTACCATTCATCACTTGTTAATATTCTGCAAGTTTAGGTTTTTCCCTATTAGTCTAACTATATGTCTGAATTCTGCAAGTATAAAACAGGTTTCATGAAATTCAGACCTTTGACTAGATCGATTACGAGACAAAACAATAGTCTTTTCTCATCATAGAGATGGTTGTGCAGGCACCTGAATTGTTTACAACAGCCCCAGCCCTTGCAATTCCAAAAGCCATCTCAAGAGCTGGGTTGGAGGCCTCTCAAATTGATTACTACGAAATTAATGAAGCCTTTGCTGTAAGATTCGTGCTTTATTCATGAATGATGAACTTCATGCATTCTCCGTGATGACTTATTCTAATCCCCTCTCTTTGCAGGTCGTTGCTCTTGCAAACCAGAAACTGCTTGGAATCAATCCTGTGAGTTGTCTACAATCCTCAGGAAAACATTAATTTTCCTTTGTCTAAATTGGATGCTGATGGGGATCAGCATTGTCATGCTTGCAGGAACATATTAATGTACACGGTGGAGCCGTATCTTTAGGACACCCTCTAGGTTGCAGTGGAGCGCGTATCTTGGTTACACTTCTAGGGGTACACTTCCAAATTGTTTTTCGTGATTTCTTCAGTATGATGTGTTGTTGAAATTTCATCCTCATGGCAGTGACATTCTTATCTAGTTAGCTAAGCCATGGCTAGGACCAAATGGTAGAATATTTAGGGATTAGGTTGATCCTATTCAAGATGTCATCATCATCTCAGCAAGGCTTCGGTATGGTATTAGTTAAGTCCCAATGAAAGGGGTACATCTGATGACCTGGTGTTTTATATGAAGTTGTGAACTGAGGGGCAGAGATAATTCTGCCTTAGGGTATGTGCAGATTTGATATATTATGTTTTTTTTTAGTGAGCTCTTTTTGAGTTCTTTTACTTGACACGCTTTTACTGAAACAAATATTCTACACAGAGGAAAAGTTACTATGAAACCATCTGCTTAATACCCATTTGACACCCTATGTTGGACCTCCTGCATGAAGATATCGGAAAGGATGACCATGTTAATAAATCTCCAGTAAAATAAATTAAATTATGGTCCTCAGAAACTTAAATCCATGGCGAGGTGACCATCAAATCTCCCAATTGGGATCATCAAACCCTTTCGTGAAAATGATATTCTCATCTCTCTCTCTCTCTCCCTTGACGCAGATTCAATTTGATTGTCTTGTTCGGTATATGAGTATAACAATGTTAACCAAAATATGCATATATAGGTTGCAGAAGTTGTTTTGTTTGTGTGTGACGTGTATATCTTGTGTCAGGGCATTCATACATGGGCGGGTGTGCAGGTCTCTTCACGTGTTTGGCTGGTCATATCTCCTAGGAAGTAAGGTAATGGAACATAAATGTTAATTGGTGATTATTCATCAATTCATTTCTAGTTATTTTTCACAGGCTAATTATCAGAATATTTGTTTGGATTCTTATATTGGTAATTCGTTTTTACCAAGTTTAAACTGCTAATTTTCATTGGTGACACTGCAGAGTATTTGTGAAGATTTGCCTCTATGGACCATGGTGTACTTGTTGCCTAATCTAGTTAGTTGGTCAAGTGAATTCCTCCTTGGCACTGCCTCCTCTGCATATCAGGTATCACAACTTCTACAATTTCCTCCTTAGTGTGTGTGTGTGTTGTTATACTTATACAATGCCATGATGCAATTTCAGGTTATGCGAGGATACAATTTGAAGTGGCGTAGAATCTGAGAAACATTCAGCGATGCCGCAATGTACAGACGAAGTTAGGACTGTAGGAGAAGCTGTTGGCCATTTCATTACGTGGCCAAAAAAGCTGGTGTATATATATGATAGCATATTAACAATTTGTATGAATGCTTAAATTATATTTTGAATGAATGAGAAACAGTTAGTTATCATGTTGTGTCTTTATTGATTGATTGAACGTTGTCATTATTATATTAAATATTATATAAAAAAATATTATATGGTAGTTAATAAAAAATATTCACCGAAATTAAATAGCGCTTTAGAAGCTAATTAAAAAAAAATTAAAAAAAATCAACAAAATTAAATAGCGCTCATAAAAGCGCTATGCAAGCTAATTTAAAAAAAAAATTAACGCTTAATAAAGCGCTATCTAACGAAGCGCTATTCAAGTACGCGCCTTGCATAGCGCTTTTTTGAGCGCTATCTAAGCCTATTTTTAAGCGCTATGCAAGCCTATATTTGTAGTAGTGAATCTCCAAAGACGCTTCAACAAACCAATACATAACCCACATTAATCAAAGAACCCCATTTGTCTCCATCAAGCTTGTTGTTGACCTTGGAGGCAAGTTCCTTTGGGTCGACTGCGATCAGGGTTACATCTCATCCACCTACACTGCAGCACGTTGCGGTTCATCACAGTGCGCACTCGTAGCTGTTAACACTGCCTGCACTACGTCCTGTAATAATCCTAGTCCTAGACCAGGGTGCACCCCAAATGCATGTGCTACTACACCATATAACCACTACATTCTCACCTCCACATCTAGTGAAGTTGCTCAAGACATTGTGTCACTTCAATCCACTAATGGATCCAGCCCCGGTCCTAATGTCACCGTTCCTCGCTTCCTCTTCTCATGTGGTGCTACACTTTTGTTGAAAACCTTGCTAGTGGTGTCACCGGGATGGCTGGTCTAGAACGTACTCGAATTGCATTACCTACCCAACTTGCCTCCGCGTTTAGTTTCAATAGAAAATTTGCAATTTGCTTAACTTCTTCCACCACATCCAATGGTGCCATATTTTTTGGCAATGGCCCCTACAATATGCATCCTAATGTTGATATCTCAAGGTCGCTTACTTACACTCCTCTTATTACCAATCCAGTAAGCTTAATCCCCCCCCCCCCCAAGAAACGGAGTACAAACAACCAAGATAGAAAAAAGAAGAAGCACGTGGATATAAAAAAAGTACAAACAACAATCCCGTTAGTTTGTAAATAATTTTATTTGCACATTCTTTTTTGTTAAAAAAATTAAAATAAAAAGTAGTCCAAATGCTATTTTTCTAACCGTTGAATCAAACATGATTATCAAGCAACATAATTTATGTATTTTAGTAAAACATGCACAAAACACACGCAAGGTAAGTTGGTCTTTTTTAAAAAATTGGATAGAGTTTGTTAATCCAGTTGAACATACAATATGAATGTTAGACAGGGATACAAAACTAATGGGACCAAATAAAAATATTCATAAACTAATGAAAACCAAATGGAAAATAACCTTAAACTCAATTGAGCTAGAATGGATATCAAGTTTTAATGTTCTAAGGGTCCTACACTTTATAAATTGGGCGTTGACTGCATGCATCTTTAGTTCCTTAATTTTGCATTTGATGGTTGTACGGGGTAAAGCTCGTTCGGAAGCCCCTAAACAGTCGTCGCAACCTCCCTGGACCGTCACAACCAGTCGTTCGTGTCAGTCCAGCCGCAACCCATACAGCCACCCACAACCCTTCCATGTTCCTGTTTGTGAAGGGGATGAATAAGAAACAAAATTTCATCCAATTCCCTGTTTTGATTTTTTATTATTTAAGTCCCTACCCCACTTATTTCACTTAAATCCCTGGTCTCATTGCCTATTGACACTCCAAATCCTATGACCCATATCCGTACCCCTAATTATTATTGTCAGTACTAATCCTATTTTCCATCCCCATATCAATACCACTATAGTCCAAGTTCAAGTATAATCCAATATCTCATGGTGTCTTATAGTGATTCCCTCAATTTACTATTTTCACCTTGAACCACTTGCGTCCAATCTTATACCCCTGAACCCGTTTTTCATATACCACCCCACCTCCAGTGATCCATGACATAAAATCGCTACTACATGGACCAGTTTGTCCTACACCCCCACCCTCACCCTCAGCTACTGGTGATGTACACCCTACTACTACCTCCACCGTGATGTAGGTAGAGACAAATTCGGATACGTCTTGGAATGAGATTGTAAAAATGTATCGAGCATTGCCCAAGATAGTTAGTTTACAAGATTTGAGATCTTTAGGCATTATTAGACGCAAATGCCCTTACTCGGAAGAGTGAAGAGCTGGACGAGTCATATTGTTTGTCAGAGTCCATTCAACTTTTTGACGAAGTTTAGAGCACTGTCACATGTACTCAATTTTTGACAAGTGAGGCATTTGACTTGTGCAACTTCTTTCCCATTTTTTAGCAATCAAGGCATGTTCCTACAGAGGCTGACAATGAATGATGATGCTTATATTGATCTATATTGGGAAATTTTTGAGACACGAGCTTACGCGCATGCATCGTCTCTAGTTTATTGCAGCTTTTTGTTCTTTGAGTCATCTTGGTTTCTTTCTGAATTAGCTTCTCGATTTTAGCCAGTATGTATCGTGGCAAGTTTCGGGGAAGACTACTTCGCATACACTTCACCTTATGTTCAGAGACAATTTGTTTGTGTTCATCAGACATCTTCTACTTTAAGCTTGAGGACGAACTTTTTAACCCGAGAAGTTGATGGAATTATGATATTTAGTATTATTAGCAATAGTAGTATTTTAGGCATATTAAGTGATAGTACATAAAAATAGACCGATCATCACGGTCGTACACGTGGCATATGGACCCATCACAAGAATACAATGCCCAATCTACCAAGTCGGCTTATAAAGCCTAGGAAGAATGAGGCCAATTATGGAGACCTAGACTAGGCCCACCACTCAGGAGACGTAAACAGGGTTCGAATTCAAGCCCGGACAAATCAGAGCCCAAATCCAGGCCCGATATGAATTCTCCCATAAAGAAGGGGAACGTTGCACCAAGAAAGAGTCGTGGAGGGAGTAACGCCTCCACTGACGCATCTCCATTAAGAAGGAGACTGTCACGAGAGACGTCTCCTTTCGTTGCGCCTCACATGCTTAAGTCACGCGAATAATTAAGTACAACCATTATTAAAGATACAGATAATACTCGACACAGGTACACAACTTTAACTGAGTTATGTCCAGATTTACATCATTCTTTCAACAAAGTTACTAACTTAAGCATCAGAGTGCATTCGGCCACCAAAAATGTGGTCCTTGATAGTCTAACAGTTGTTTTGCAGTTCAAACTCACATGATGACGAATTTTGGACACATCAGTTTGGCGCCGTTCGTGGGGAACGACGAGTTTTCCTTTTAAAAATAAATTTCACAGTAAAGAAGCTCGCGCAATCCGAATAGAAGATCAATGAGATACTCCACAAATCTTCAACCTAATAACGCTGCGAAATACAGATCCAGAAACAACCATCGAAACAACTATACCTATTGGAAGAAAGCTTCAGCAGGTAACAGTTCAGACATTTATGATACTATGGGGAATTCCCTCAGATCCTCGAGTGAAGATGCTTATGGCTCGGATGAACACTGTAATCAAAACGATAAATAGGATCGTAAGACTTGTAGGCCAGCTATTGGGCAGCAATTTGAGAGGAAACCACCCAGCTTAAGAGACACCAAGCTAACAATAACTACAAGTGCAACCATGGAACGTCTGAAAACCTACAACTAAATAAACCCAAATACGCGAGAACATTCTCGACTCTGACAGCAAATCGAAACGAGATTCTTGAAACCATGGCGAGAAGAGAAAATGTTAAATGGTCGCCGAGGATAAGAAGAAGAAGGGAAATGGAGCAAGAACAGATACTGCCTCTTCCACAATGACTACGACCATGACATCGAAGATTGTCACAGCCTAAAAGGCGAAATTGAACGCCACATCGAAGAAGGACGACTCGGAGAGTTCGTCAAACCCGAAAGCAAAACAACTATTTCAAGGGAAAAAACAAAGGAAACAGTCAACATCTTGCATGGCACGGGCAGAGAAAAAGAGCAATCTAATTAATCCAGGAAGCATGTAATTAGAGACTTACACACAAATATTAGATTCCAAGAACCATCGCGCAGCGTGCGAAAACCATGCAAAAAACCCTAACCTTATCAAACAAAGACGCTGATGGGGTCAATTTCCCGCACAATAATGCTTTAGTAATCTTGAACATGATAGCTAGATGGGAAATCAAAAGAGTATTGATCGACACCGACAGCTCGACCAACCTCTTATACCTAACAGGTTTTTGAATGTTGCAGTTCACACTGAGATGCTCTCACCAAGCGATCAGTCTATGGTAGGTTTTAGCGGGGAGCGAAACAACCCACTGGGAATGATCTGATTACCAATTGAAGCAAGAGAACCGGGGAAGCAGCAAGTATTAATGACAGATTTTCTCGTTGTCAACCTTCCTGCTGCGTACAACATGCTACTCGAGAGACCATGGATACATGAGATGGATGCATTATCATCCACCATGCACCAATGTGTGAAGTACCATACCGACAATGGCATTGGGAGGATAAAGAGGACCAACCAGCGGCCTGGGAATGTCACTTTGCTGCTATAAAAACTCCCCACAAATAGCAATTACTTCAACGACTGAAAGAGTTCGCAGCAATCCGAAGAAACGAGTCCGGACTCTCCGAACAACAATATGGCTCCAACCAGTCCACGAGATTGACCCAACACCGAACAACCGGAGGAAGAAACAATCGAAGTCTACTTAGAAGATGAAGCGAAAAAGGCAGTCTGAATTGGCACAAAAATTCAACCTGAGCTCGCCAAGGAGGCGATCCAACTGTTGAAAACTAATCATGATGTTTTTGCATGGACAATAAAAGACATGGTAGGAATAGATTCATTCATTATCTCCCACAAATTGTAAGTGTCCAGATAAGAAACCGGTTCGACAAAAAAGGAGCCCGATGGCCCCGGAACGCAATCAGGCGATAAATGAAGAAGTACACCGGCTACTCAGCATAGGAATGATCAGAGAAGCTCACTACCCGGATTGGTTTGCGAACATGGTACCAGTAAAGAAGAACGAAAAATGGAGGGTGTGCGTGGATTACACCGACTTAGATAAACCTGCCCTTAAGACAAATTTTCACTTCCACTAATAAATCAAATAGTTGACGCAACTACCGGGCACGAAATGCTAAGCTTCATGGACGCGTACTCCAGGTATAATCAAATACAAATGTACCCCCTCCCCGACCAAGAAAAAAAAGTCTTTCATAACGAAAAGGGGTACGTATTGTTATCGAGTAATGTCGTTCGGATTGAAGAACGCAAGAGCAACATAACAACGGATAGTAAACAAAATGTTTCAAGATCAGATCGACTGAACAATGAAGGTTTACATCGACGTATGCTCGTCAAAAGCGTACACAGAACAGACCATGTCACGGAACTCGAGCAAGCTTTTCTCCCAACTGCGAAACTACAAGATGAAGCTAAACCAGGATAAATGCACCTTCGGAGTGGGATTAGGGAAGTTCCTCGGGGACATGGTCAACCAGCGAGGAATTGAAGCCGATCCAACACAGATACAAACGCTTCTGAACATGCAATCGCCGACGAACATAAAAGGTGTTCAAAGTCTTAACGGAAGGATAACAACTCTGAACAGATTCATTTCCAGATCATCAGACAAATGTCTGCTATTCTTCAAAATCCTGAAGGGAACAAGACGTTCAAATGGAATTATGAATGCGAGAAAGTCTTTCAAAGCCTTAAGACTTAAATGGGAATCATGAAGCTGCTAACAAAATCGAACACAAGAAAAACACCTTATCTATACTTATCTGTGTCCAACCACGCGGTGAGTTCAACACTGATACGAGAAGAAAAAAGGGTACAAAAATCGGTATACTACATTCACAAAACACTCGCAGATGCAGAGATTAACTATCCGGCCCTGAAAAACCTGGTGCTCGCTCTAATTGTGTCATCAAGAAAACTGTGACCATACTTCCAAGCTCAGCAAATCACGGTTATGACCGAACAACCACTTCGGTCTGTATTGCACAAACCAGACCTGTCGAAAAAAATGGTAAAATGGGCAATAGAGCTCGAACAATTTGACACCAGCTATGCCCTTAAAACTGCTATCAAAGCTTAGACATTAACAAAATTCGTCGCCGAGTTCACAGGAAACAACAACCAAGACGAGGATAAGGAAAATATAACAGAGTAACCCGAACCAACCTCTGAAGGATGGATCCTCCGCTATGACGGGGCGTCCAACGAGGCAGGAAGTGGAGTCGGGATAGTCTTATGCAACTCGGAAGGAATCACACTAGAAAAGGCGACAAAATTCAATTTTAAAGCCTCCAATAATGAAGTCGTGATAGCAGGACTGCGATTAGCTAAACACCTGGGAATAAAAGACATTAGTGTCTTCAACGATTTCAGATTGGTGGTCAATCAGCTAAACGATGAGTTCCAAGCACAAGACACTCGAATGAAAGCCTACCACCAAAAAACTACAGAGCTGATAGAAGGCTTCTGGAATGTTACCATTCGACAATGTGTACGAACGAAAAATGAAAGAGTAGACAAGCTAGCAAAAGAAGCCTCAATGACGAAGGATAATGACAACCCACTTGTCAAGACACAAGGAAGCTCCATACTCGAAAATCAGCTAGAAGAAGCATGTGCTGTGAACTAAGGAACCAATTAGACAACTCCAATCCTAGCGTATATTCTAAATAGGGAACTCCCAACAGATAAGATGGAAGCCGGGAAACTACGGAGTCAAGCGACAAGATATACAATGATCAACGACAAAATTATGATGAAGGTCTGGCACGAATCCATTACTAAGGTGTTTTGCACCAGGAGATGTCGAATACGTCCTACAGGAGATACACCACAACACATGTGGGAATCACCCAGGAGGAAGAACATTGGCCCACAAAGCCCTCACATTAGGTTATTATTAGCCAACAATGCAAGCAGATGCTCAAAAGCTAGTTCGTAAATGCGACAAATGCCAAAGATTCGCCCCATACACACACATGCCGAGACAAAATCAAATCCCAATTAGTAGTCCCTGGTCGTTCGTGCAATGAGGAATGGATATAATGGGACCACTCCCAGCGTTCGATAAAAATAAGTTTCTCCTTGTCGCAGTAGACTACTTCACCAAATGGGCAGAAGTGGAGCCCCTCACAAAGATAGGGGAAGCGCAAGTCAAGGAATTTCTCTGGGGGGCATAATATGCAGATTTGGGATCAAAAGAGTAATCGTAACGGACAATGGGAGGCAGTTTATAAGGCAAAAAGGTTAGGGAGTTATGTGAGAACCTGAATATCCAACAACATTTCTCCGCACCAGCTCATCCGCAAGCAAACGAGCAAGCTGAGGTAACTAATAGAACAATCTTAAAAACAATCAAAAGAAAACTTGAGGCAACAAAAGGACTGTGGACATCTGAGTTACCTAGTATCCTTTGGGCATATAGGACAACAAAACGAACTCCGACAGGAGAAACACCTTTCGCCCTCGCTTACGGGTCAGAAGCAATGATACCCGTAGAGATCGAAATGCCAACATTCAGATCCGAAGAATTTCGCGCTGAAGACAACATCGAAGCATTAAGAGTCGGGCTATATCTCTTCGAAGAAAAACGAGAAACAACCTCGATTAAAACAAAAACCTATCAACAGCACATGGCAGGGTATTACAACAGGAAGGTGTGAATCAGAACTTTTAACGTCGAAGACTAGGTGTTACAAAAAGTTCAACTAAACACGAGATATCCTAGTGCGGGCAAATTGAACTCGAGCTGGGAAGGGCCATATCGGGTAACAAAAATCAACAGACCAAGAACATATCGGTTGGCAGACAAAGAGGGAGAAATGATACCTCGACCACGACCATGGAATGTAAAGCAGTTGAAAAGATATATCAATAAAGTATTTCGCTATCAATTTCGAAACAAGAGCTCAATCAGGACAAAAAAGTCAGATTAAAACCAACTCGAGAAAACACTCAACATGGCTAGAGTATTGAGCAAACACCAATACGTATGCTGGACGAACAAGTCAAATATAAAAAACTTCTGGCCTGACCAACCACGAAGTAATAAAATACCAGAACATAAGCAGGACTTTTACGTCAACTGTAATGTGTGACACTGTAATCTGAACGAAAAACAGGATTTCAAAAACTATAGCTTCCATACGACTAGAATGTCGAATATCGAAGGCACCCAAAAATTTTTGGACAACCAAAGTCGGAAATGTCATGAAAGCTAACAAGCTAGGCATACGGGACACAATAATGTGAAATAATAAAATTTCCATTCATCTTATAGAAAATGAGATTACAAAAAAAGGGAGAAAACAACAACTAAGAAAGGAATCAGTCCCGGCAGGCTCCTCGACATCTGGATCACCCATCGAACTCGGAACAACTTCCTCGACATCATCGAATTCCTGCTCAGCAAGATTACGATATGAGGACATGTCCAAACCTTGCATTTCCAGGTAGTCCAGGAAATCATGACGACCCTCGACCATTTTCTTGAAATTCGCGGCCTCCCTGCCTTCAACTTCTCAGTAACAGTCGACAGCTCGGCTTGGATTGACGCTAACTCCTTGTCAACATCAGCACGTTTGACAAAGATCGCTGATTTGGTCTTTACAATCTCGGAATTCAGCTCAATGATGCAGATTTAACTAACCTAAATAAATAGGTTAATTTAACCTAATTTTAATAACTGCAAGTGCACAGTGTCTAACTGGTAGACAAGAGCAAGTACAGGTCGATCCCACAAGGACTGTGGTTGCAATTAAATTTCAGAGTTTATTTAAACTAATTTAAATTGGGGTTACAACAATTAAAATATCTAAACTAAAAATCAAATTAAAAACAAAATAAAAAGTTTTAAAGAATATGAGACGGGAAACCAAGGCATTGAATCCACCACAGGTTCTTTGAGATTTGTGTAATCCAAATTATTATTTTCAAGAATTAACATGACTAATCTAAAGATTAATCTAAGTCCGCAATTGATTTCGGCAAAGTTATAAACCCTTAGCATTGCGTGTCTTCTTACGGCACACACAATCACAGGTTTATTTTAATTAATCCTAAACCCCTAGCATTGCGTGTCTTCTTACGGCACACACAATCACAGATTCAGATTAATTGATTAAATCAGGCTTTTTGAATTTCAACAAAGAGTACTTCTAACTACCGACTAGTCTAGATAATTAATCAGGATGTAATCGGTGAAAGCAAATTATTGAAAATCATAAATCAAATGTGTTTAACGTTCAAGCATAAAGAAAATAATAAATTTAAATACACAAACTCTAGGAAATTCCGTGGTTTCATCGTAGCCTTGGCGAAGGGTTTAGCTCTCCATGGTAGCGGTGGTGACAACATCATTGGAGGTGGAAAACATCTCTGCACGGACGCTAATCTCGAGACAAGAGCTGCTAATGGCACTGTGGTGGCTCAAAGTGAACACCGGGGTGCAAATAACAAAAAATGATTTTCAAATCAGCTTTTTCCCGCCCAAAAATCGCGCGACTCTTCAGAGCTTCGTCTCCAACGCGACAGCTTCTGCTCCGCTCCTCGCGAGCTTCCTCTCCTGATCCAACCTAGTTCTGAACCTGCAAAAAGAGAGAGAAAGTGAGGAAGCAATGAGATAAGAAAACAGACAGAAAAACAAACAGAGGTCAGAGTGGCGGAGCCCTGTTTCTCCTGTTGAAGTGTGCCGCTTGCTGACGCGCCGCTTGCGACGGTGGTCGGGAGAGAGGGAGGCAGGAAGGATGTCGAGACGAAGAGATGCCGAGAGAGGGGAGGAAGGTCCTGTGGCGAGGTGGAACAGAGTCGTGGTGAGGCTCTGTTTCACGACGGCGGCGGCTGATGGCATGGTCGCGTGGTCTGTTCGTAACGGTGGTCGTGAGAGAGAGAGAAACAGTGAGAAAGAGAGAGGTAAACAGGAAGGAGGCCGAGAAAGGGGAGACACAGGGGCTGCGGTTCGTGAAGGAGGAGAAACAGGGACTGTTGTGTGCGCGAGGTGGCTGTGGTGGTGCTCGGGTGATGGCGGAAAACGTGGTGCTCGATGGTGGTGGTGGTTGTGTGGCATGATGACGTGAAACAGAGTTGTCACACCCCCTGTTTCAGTGGGATGAAGGAGGAGGTGGTTGTTGGCTGGGAGAACGAGAGAGACGACGAGATGAAGGGTGATGGCGGGATTATCGCTGCCGGCTCTCCTATCTAGCGAGGATTGCCGGCAGGGTGGAGTGGTGTGGTGGCTGAAAAAGAGAAGAGGGGAGAAAGGACGTGGAAAAGGAGAAGGGATGTGGAAGAAGAGAGAATAAGAGATGAGACCCCCTTTCTCTAAGATGGGGGGAGCTAAATAGGGTTCTCATATTATATTGGGCTTGGGTTTTTAGGTTAGCATTTTTTTTGGTTTGGGCTTAGGTTAAATTAGGTGGACCTAGGTTTATTAGGGTTAGGTTTAGATATGTGTCCTTCTACTTTGTACCACTGCTAGAATCGACCAATTGTCATTTATTAAATTGTCGCCTTAATATGATTTCATCGTTCACGCTCAAATTCCTGCTAAGACATGAAAACGAAATAATTATTATAAATTATAATAATCGAAACACTAACATATATAAATTAAGGGATATATTATGTAATAATTATGTGAATATCACTCAACGATGCGTATAGTAGCAGCCTTAAGCTTGGCAGAACACTCTTCGGCGAAACGAACAACCTCGTCATGATTAGCCTTTCGGTCGGAGAGCTCTTTTTCGGCAACATCCAGACGAGAACGCAACTTGCCCAATTCCACCTCGAATGTCTCGAGGTTGGAAGTAAACGAATCTCGCGTAGCCTCGAGTTCCCTCAACAACTCTCGCGCAGAATCCGCGACCCTCTCATGCTCCGTACACTGCGTCATCAATAAATCCAGCTGGCAGAAAATGGGAAATGACCAAAATGTGTCCTGAAAGCTTTCGCTCGACATGTGCAGCTTAGTCACGAGACGCCTTACAATCTGACCCCATGATGGCTGCATAAGTGAGATGCCTCATCCCCTCCATAAGATGCTAGAGGTCATCGTCAATATGACGACGTGGTTGATGCGCGAGCATAAGAGCCTTGTTAGCTAACCGACCGTGACAGCCGCCAATAAGATTGCGAGTGTTGTCTGCACATCAGCCTCGAAAGACCGAAGGTCTCACCGAGGACAGAAGAAGTAGGGTGAGATGCAGAAGGAGCGGCAAGAAATCCTGAAGTCCCAACCACGACAGAAGCAGTAAGCTTGTGATCTTAAGCACAAACAACAACTTGATCTTCCATTGACAAATCATACTCGAAGTCATCCAAGGTCTAGTACCTTTCAGATTATTCGACAGCCAAATACCTAGCAGGAGCATTTTATTCTCGATAACGATCGAATCATCAATCGAGAGGCCGACAAAATCCGACAAGCCATAAGAAGCAACAAGCCTTCTATCGTGGTCATCTAAATGACGAGAAACCTTTTTTTTACTTATCTCGAAGGTTCAATTTACCACTTCATCCTCACGAGCAGAAGAATCATCCCCCGAACCACGACATCCTTTCTGAAGAGAGGCAGAATGAGAAGGGGTCCTTGGCAGATTCAAATACGAAGGAAGCAAACTTTTTTCTCTTCGAGACACGACCAGAACCGACGGCCGGTATCTTGGAACGGCTAGGAGGCCTAAGAATTTTTCTTTCTTAACGATTGAACCAATGCTCCTAGGACCTTGAATAGAGACAGAAGCAAAGACTCCCACATCACCAGCACACGCAACAGTAACTTCAGAAGCGAGGCATGCCCCCAGTGAAAGCAGACCACCACGAACAATGACATCCGTAGTAAGGAAATCTTCTATCGATACTCGGGAAAGATAAAAAAAAACCGATGACATAACTGCTGCTCTTCCAAAGACAACGACAACTCAATCGTCTTAGGCTCCCGTAACGATCGCAAAATCTGATTTCCACGGAACCTAAAATAGTTGGACGAAAGAGAGGCATAGAACTAGGACCTCGACCAGCCCACATACCCTCTCGCAGGTCCTCAAAGCAGGGAGGGGAACGCAGGCGACAAGTGTAACTAGGCTCCACACTGAACCCTACCAGAGAATGCAAAACTCTAACATTCATAGGGATACAAGCCGAGGCCGCCTGCACCAAGGTGAAAATCACTACCTTCCAACCATTGGGGACAAGCTGAGCCGATGCAATTCCAACCAAATTCAAATACTCCCATACGACAGTAGGAGTCGAAAGCCTGAAACCAAAATGGAACATACCAGAATACAAAGCAATGTATCCACGCCTAAGACGACAAGGACTGTCGCCATCTCCAGGAAGAACAATCTCCATATCGTTTGGCAACGAGTAGTCGTGACGAATGTTGTCCAGAGTCGCACGGGTTGCTCTCTTGGGCACGAATAAAGCTTTGCAAACATCGAGGGCATCGCCACCCAAAACCCTGGCGTTAGACATGACTACAGAACGAGTGCGAGGAAACAAAAGGCTAACAATCAGATAATGAGAAGATGCAGGAAGAAGCAACGCATACACAAAAGCTTTTCCTTTTTATAGAGATGGGCAACGAAATGACCGCTCTTGGAGAACTGCAAGGTGTGACAATCGCACAAAATCCCAGAAATTGCACCAAAACGAACAGGCGGATGGAACAAATGAGAGAAAACAACAGTGACAGACAGTAAAAGCACTAACCAAGTCGTAATGTTGCAACCGAAAAGCAAAACTACTACAACTAGTGGATACTAGAACATACCCACTAACTAAGGGGGAGTGGCTGATGATACATCAAAATAAACCGATCGTCATAGTGGTACATGTGACATAAGGACCCATCACGAGAATATAACGCTCGATCTATTGGGTCATCTCATAAAGCTCGGGAAGAATAAGGCCAATTATGGAGGCCTAGACTAAGCCCACCACTAAGAAGACATAAACAGGGACAAAGTTCAAGCTCAGACAAATCAGAGCCCAAGTCCAAGCCCAATACGAATTCTCTCATAAAGAAGGGAAATGTTGCACCAAGAAAGAGTCGTGGAGGAAGTTACGCCTCTATGGACGCATCTCCATTTAGGAGACTGTCACGAGAAACGTCTCCTTTCGTTACGCCTCACATGCTTAAGTCACGCGGAGAATTAACCACGACCATATAGAAGGTACAGGAAATACTCGACATAGGTATGCAACTTTAACTAAGTTCTGCCCAAATTTACATCATTCTTCCAACATAATTACTAACTTAAGTATCGGAGTGCATTCGGCCACCAAAAAAGGTGGTCCTTGACAGTCTAACAGTTGTTTTGCAGGTAAAACTCACAGGAGGACGAATTTCAGACGCATCATTAAAAATTCTAGTATAATTAGGACATTATTTCCTATTAGCCTTAAAGTTTGCTTTTATAAATAAGAACATAGGTAGTTCACTGTAATCAGTAGATTGATGAAAAAAAGTTTATTTTATTTATTTTTTTGTCTCATTTATTTCTCATTGATTTACTTTGTCGTTGAACTTATTTTATTTTATTTTCAGCATTATATTTCAATTTTCACTGTTCCACAAGTTATATTCTATCATAATGGCATGATAACCAAGAGAATGGTACACAAATTCGCGTGTAGGACACACAGGGCATTTAAACGCCTTGGCTAAGCAAATGTGAAGAGGCCGCTAAAAGGCAAAGGTCAAATGGTCAACTATGGCAAGTTTTGCCGAGTCCTTCTAGGGGCGAGGGAGGCAAGGCCTGCCTATCACTGCCCATCCTTTTCGGAATGCGCTCGAGGACAACATCCCGAGGAGGATGAGCGGGCCTTGCGCCTCCCTCGCCCCCTATAATCAGGGATGGTAATATATAATAATTCGGCAGCCCCACTTCATGGCCAATTCAAGATACATGAATGGTTTCAGAACATGGCCATTTGCTGTCAAGGTATACGTCTCTCCATATAGGACAAATACCAATATTCAGATTGTTGGGTGGGTCCTTCAGATTGAGTCCTTACAAACCCAACCCATACCATGCAACACTATAAAGGGATGCTACAGTGCACCATCTATTCTTTCAAAACCATTCCCTTCATATTAGCTTATACACCACCAAGGCTTCCGCACTTCACTTCCTTCTCTTCTCCACTCTTGTACTCTGCATCTCCTTAACCACCAATGCTCAAACTTCATTAAGACCCAAAGCTCTTATCCTCCAAATCTCCAAAGACGCTTCAACAAACCAATACATAACCCACATTAACCAAAGAACCCCATTTGTCTCTATCAAACTCGTCGTCAACCTTGGAGGCAAGTTCCTTTGGGCAGACTGCGATCAGGGTTACATCTCATCCACCTACACTGCACCACATTGCGGTTCATCACAGTGCTTACTCGCAGCTGCTAATACTGCCTGCACTATGTCCTGTGATAATCCTAGTCCTAGACCAGGGTGCACACCAAATGCATGTGGTACTTCACCATTTAACCACTACATTCGCACCTCCACATTTGGTGAAGTTGGTCAAGACGTTGTGTCACTTCAATCCACTAATGGATCCACCCCCGGTCCTAATGTCACTGTTCCCCGCTTCCTCTTCACATGTGGTTCGAGGTTTCTGTTGAGAAGCCTTGCTAATGGTGTCACCGGGATGGCTGGTCTAGGACGTACTCGAATTGCATTACTTACCCAACTTGCCTCCGCGTTTAGTTTCAATAGAAAATTTGCAATTTGCTTAACTTCTTCCACCACATCCAATGGTGCCATTTTTTTTGGCAATGGCCCCTACAATATGCGTCCTAATGTTGATATCTCATCCTCGCTTACTTACGCTCCTCTCATTACCAACCCAGTAAGCTTAATCAGTGCACCTAGTGGTGAAGCTTCGGCTGAGTGCTTCATTGGAGTGAAATCCATCAAGATCAACCAAAAAACTGTTTCACTCAATACTACATTGTTATCCATTGATAACAATGGGTTTGGTGGAACGACCATCAGCATTGTTGAACCTTTCACCGTTATGCATCGTTCCATCTATAACTCATTCACTCAAGTGTTTGTCAGAGAGGCTACTAGCATGGGTCTAACACGGGTGGCATCCGTGGCACCATTTGGTGTTTGTTTTAGTTCAAAGAACATCGCTAGTACAAGAACCGGTCTAGCTGTGCCTACTATTGACCATGTTTTGCAGAATAAGAATGTGTTTTGGACGATTTACGGAGCAAACTCCATGGTGAAAGTTAACGATAATGTTTTGTGTTTAGGAATCGTGGAGAATGGAAGTGAATTTACTAGACCATCTATCATCCTAGGAGCACATCAGTTGGACAACAATCTTCTACAGTTTGATCTTGCATCATCAAGGGTTGGATTCAGCTCCTCGCTCTTGCAAAGGCAAACAACATGTTCCAACTTCAACTTTGAATCTAATGCATGATTGGATACACTTGAAGGATTAGAAGATGGATTCATAAGGTCGGAATAAAAAGTTGTAATTTAATAAAATGCATATCTATGCGACTTTGGAAGGATGTATTGATCCATTTGGTAATGAATGTTGGTTCTTAAATTTCTTATTACCTAAACTTTGGTTTTTATTTGAGTTTCTAGTTAATGCACAACTATTTTGCCAATTCACAGCTACCATCATCGTTTGAGTTCTAATGATAAGAAAAAGTTCAAAGGGAAACAAAAATCAACCAAATACCACCCACCACCGAAGAAACAGAGTACAAAAAACATGTGGGCTAATTTCTTGCCAAACTGGACAATTTTCATCCCCAAAGTCGTATTGAAAACGATACTAAAAAGTAGGATGAGCTCAAAACATTGATCTTCCATGCACCAATTGTGTAAATAAGCATGCGAAGAAAAGGAATAGCTTTTTATTCAAACACACAAGAGGAATCTATCATAAGGAAAGCCATTTTCAGACGGAGGCTCAGAAGGTGATGTGATGATTTGTTCGTAAGGAAGGAATAAACAGTTGTCATCTAATAAGTTGCTTGATTTGTGTGACATTGGATGGGTGTGAATTTATTAGTATAAATGAATGGTTGTTTTCTTGAAATTCTTATTACTTAAACTGTTGTTTTATTTTGAGTTTCTTGTTAATACATACCTAAAGCTATGATGTTTGAAAGATGCATGTGATAAACTCATTTGAGCTAAGTTGGGATGTCAAGTTATGATGCAAATTGTCTAGCTAGATTTCCTGTACTAAGGGTCCTACAGTTTATAAATTGGGTGTCGACTGCATGCATCTTTAGTTCCTTAGTTTTCATTCTTTGGATTCTAATAAGCTAGTTCGTATCTGCGCAACCGAGTACTCTACACTATACTGGATTCCATCACAATCCTCCTGTTTTAATGAAATTTAGCCAGTTACTTGGGAGAATATGCGAGCAGTTTATGAAGATAAGCCAATAGATAATGGTGTAGGAGAGTTCAAAGGAACACAAAAACCACTTCTGTAAACCCAAAACTAATCAAATCAACCATAAACTGATCAAGAGCCCTAAAAAAACAACTAACAAATGCGGCCAACACAATCAGAATGTTCATCCATAAAGCATACCTGAAAAACCATCAAGTCACTTGGAAATGTTGAATTAGCAAAATCCTATTCAAGAATCTATAACCAGAACTGGAAACTGAAATGTCTTAAGAAACCATTATCCCCCTTAAACACTGAAACTCAGAACCTGCCTCAAGAAAATATTTAATTCATGGTATCAGGCTTAATCTAGTCGAAATGACAACTCAGGCATATCAGACCCAATTGAAACTAACAACACAAGTGAAAACTGATACTGACAAGTTTCAGAATTCAAGAAACGCAAGCAGCATACCATGAAAATTTAGATTTCAAAACAAAATCAATGCTGAAAAAATTCATCTTTAAGAACCCATCTGAAGACCAAATCTAGTTCTCGCTTCTCAAAGGTCAATTTTATTCAAACGTCCGAGAATGGAATGTGGACCTAAATTCATATAGCAAGGAGCGTGTTTTGAAAGGGAATGAAACTTTAACACAATGTTTCTGACATTAAGCCCTAAAAGAATTCATCTGTAACGGAGCAACAAAAAAACATATATAGTTCATGTGTAACTACATCACCTTTTGACACACATCTCGAGGAGCACACGAGCAACACAGATCCTAAACAATTCAGCACAAAGAATTCTCTAATTAGCAGATAGATTAGTCATCTGTAGCACACACCAGGCGCTTTTTTCCCCCTTATAATCCAATATATGGTTCTTTTTGTAGCATAGAGGTTGTAGGTAGGTGTAGCTTGGTTCCCATGCTCAGATGTCAATAAGAGTAAACTTGAATATTTGTTTTTCCGATTACTTGAATAGGAAAATTATTCAAAAATTTATGACAACTGGAAGAAACCATTATACAACATTAGCTCAATTTCAACACCCATTTCATAACAATTAGTTAAGTTTTGATATATCAAAACAATTTTGTACAGTCGCAAAAGTTTTTGAAAAATCAAAACCACTGCATAAATTGAGAAAATAAATCACATGATCAAGATATATGCCAGATTATTGCCTCATTGGTTGAAAGCTTCAATACATAACAACAGCCTCCGTTCATGGCCAATTCAAAATACATGAATGGTTTCAGGACATGGTAGGAAAGTCCTCCTTCCAGGACCACTACCACTAGTCCTTCAATCCAAGCCATCATTGATTAGATTGTTGGCTGGGCCCTCTTAGATTGGATTGCCCGAATTTTCACAAAGTTGTCATCTTTGACCTGATCAAGACTGGGAGTCCTTCAACCCAAGCCACAAACACTATAAAAAAGAGGTTTAATTGCACCATTGATCCTCACAAAACATTTCGTCTCCTCAATTAGCCTACACACCAATGGCTTCTACCTAGGATGCACCGACTCGTCGAAAAACCTCCGTATCGCGTGTCAAATACGTGTCCGACACGGACACGCGCTCGACACGTATTGGACACGTGGTCAACGGTCAAAATACGTTGACGGATCCGGACACGGTCTGGACACGGTTTGGACACATTGACAGATCGATGGGCATCTCGATGGACAGATCGATGGACATCTCGAGAGGGAGATTGAGAGATCTGTCGAGAGGGAGAGGGAGAAGGACCGATCGATCGATAGAGATCTGTTGAGAGAGAGATCTGTCGAGAGGAGGGAATCTGTCGAGAGGAGGGATCGATCGATTGATCTGTCAAGAGGAAGGACTGATCGATCGAGAGGGACTGATCGATCGACAGGAGGGATTGGTCTTCTTCTCTTCTTCTTCTTATCTTCGATCGATCTGTCGAGAGGAGGGACTAATCTATCGACTGATCGATCGAGAGGAGGGACCGAGGGACTGATCTTCTTCTACTCGATCTGGTCTTCTTCTCTTCTTCTTCTCTTCGATCGATCTGTCGAGAGGAGGGACTGATCGATCGAGAGGAGGGACTGATCGAGAAGGACTCTTCTACTCTGATCTTCTCAAAACAACAGCCTTCATCTGGTCTTCTTTTCTTCTTCTCAAAACAGCTACTCTTGGTCTTCTTCTCAAAACAGAAAAAACTCTAATACCCAACTTAGGCCTTGAGATTGGGCTTTTGAAATTGGGCTATTTAAAACTATTCTTGGACTAAACATCTTTGACCAAGCCTCAAACTAACTTTTGGGCTTTTTGCTTCCATGTTTTTAACAAAATTTAGTTTTGCCCCTTGGGCCTTTTGCTCCTTGTTTTACTCATTTTATTTGCATGTAAGCATTTGAAGTCATGTATATGTTAAAAAAAATATATTAAAAAATTAAGTTTGACCGAGTCGCCGAGTCCTATTTTTTTAAAAATTGCCGAGTCGTCGTGTCGTATCCCTGTCCGAGTTCGTGCATCCTTGGTTTCTACACTCCAATTCCTTCTCTTCTCCACTCTAGAGCTCTCCATGACCTTCAGCATCGATGCTCAAACTTCATTCAGACCCAAAGCACTAGTCCTTCTAGTCTCCAAAGATGCTTCAACAAACCAATACATAACCCAGATCAACCAAAGAACCCCATTTGTCTCCATCAAGCTCGTTATCGACCTCGGGGGAAAGTCACTTTGGGTTGATTGTGACCAAGGTTATGTCTCATCCTCCTACAAAGCACCACGTTGTGGTTCAGCACAGTGCTCACTTGCAGTTGCTACTGCATGTGGAGGAACCTGCCCTGATCCTAAACCAGGGTGCAACTCAAGAACATGTGGTACTTTCCTATATAACCATTACATCCTCACCTCTACATATGGTGAAATTGCTCAAGACATTGTCTCCCTTCAATCAACTGATGGATCCACTCCTGGTCCTAATGTCAGCGCTCCTCGCTTCCTCTTCACATGTAGTCCTACATTTCCGTTAAGAAATCTTGCTAGTGGTGTCATCGGGACAGCTGGTCTAGGGCATACTCTAATTTCATTACCTGCCCAGTTTGCCTCCTCGTTTAGTTTCAGTAGGAAATTCGCAATTTGCTTAACTTTTTCAACCACATCTAATGGTGTCATATTTTTCGGCAATGGCCTCTATAATATGCGTCCTAATGTTGATATCTCAACATCGCTCAATTACACTCCTCTCATTACCAATCCAGTAAGCTCAATCAGTGCATCTAGTGGTGAAGCTTCTGCTCAATACTTCATTGGAGTGAAATCCATCATAACAACAGGTTTGGTGGAACGACCATCAGCACTGTTGATCCTTTCACCGTTCTGCGTAGTTCCATCTATAACTCATTCACTCAAGTTTCGTTAGGGAGGCTACTAGCATGGGTCTAACAAGGGTGGCACTTTTTCTTCCTCTGCTTACTCTGCATAATCAAAACCCTTAAAGTGTGAGCTGAGGCCGAAAATTTATAGAAATGTCCTTTTCTAGGTCGTGGCACTTTTTTCTTCCTCTGCTTACTCTGTCAACCAACCTTATCTCAGCCTTTGATGAACAATACCTCAACATGCTAGTTACTTCCAACTACATGTGAAAATTAAAGTATAAATATGTATAACACAATAAATAAATTAAAAAAAAAACCAATAGTAAAACCATATGGCTCAAATTAACTTATAGTATAGTCACAAGGCTGAAACTTTAAGAGATGCCTTTTCTTGGTGGCATTTTTTACCACTGGAATCATCAGCCTTTTACGAACAATAATGCAGCATATCCTTTATAAATTTTAAGAAAATAAAACTACAAATGAATCATAGAAAACAAAACAGAGTAGTTAAACTCAAATCTAGGAAACTCGAAACCACGACATTTCGATGTGAAGCAAACTTCCTGTGCCAAGTTCAAATCTGGAATGAAAAAGCCCAAGAAATTGAACAGAAAATTAAATTGAAGCTAGTGTCTCAGCTGAACGTCCATAATATTGAAATCAAAGGTACAGTGATGAGTTTTTTGCTAAAAGAAGACGAACCAACCCTAGACATCGAGAACAAATGAAAAGTAGCAAGATCATTCCTGAAGCCATTGCGAATCGAGAGATGAATTTTGAATTCTAACAGGCGAGGAACTTTATATAGCAAGTGATAAAATTTTGGTTTTTGCACCCAATGCTCTCACTCCTTGGTACCAATAACACGTAATTAACTTAGGTCGGCTCAAGGTTCAACCCACCTAATTTATTTTCGTGTTGAGATGTGTTTAACGGGTTGTGGGTCTGAAATTGTCACTGCTAATTGATCCCTCAACCTTTCCTAATGTCATCATTTCTCGCTTCCTCTTCACATCTGGCTCTTATTAAAAGAGGTAGCTAATAATGTATTTCTGTTTTATATAGTGGTGGACTTGTGCATTCTCAGGCATTCCACTCAACCCCCCTTTTGATCCCTCGGGTTGAGTGGTCTTATGCATACTCTGGCATTCTACTCAACCATTGTCATGCATACTCATGCATTCTCCATAATATACAGAAATGCACATGGAAATGCAAGGATTTGCATGGTACTCTGAATGATGAGAATACAAAATAGGAATAGAAGTGGAATAACCACATTCAACCACCACCTCCCGTTATGCCCAGGTAATCAACTCTAGAGTCTGCTATACCAATGGAAGTAGTCTATGCAGATCAAGGCAATGGTATATAGCAGGATACAGATATATGTTTGGGGGAAAAGATAACTTCTGCGTCCTGCTAGTAACAAGGTAACCTTACTGTAGTAACTAACTGAGTACTCGATACAGTACTGGATTCCTTCACAATCCTTCCGTTTAATGAAATTTAGCACATTACTTGGGAGGATACACTAGTAGTTTCGAAGGTACGACAATACTTAAAAGTGTATCAGAATTTGATTAGTAGCTACAGTTATTTTCTGAATTCATGTCTGAATTACCATCAGTCTATGAACCCTAAAGATGACGGAGTTCAAAGAAACACAAAAACCAACCAAACACCACCCACCACCCAAGAAACGGAGTACAAAATAACAAAGAAAGGAAGAAAAATCTTCATAACAAAGCAGGTGGAATTTTGAAGTGTCGCCTGGCTAGATATAGAGGGTTAATTTACTGTGCCTGCTACTGAACAATTTTCTTCCTCAAAAGTCATTGAAATCGATCCGAAGAAGTAGGCTGAGCTCATAACATTTAGCCTCCATGCACCAAAATTTCCAAACAAGCAGCATGCGCTCAATAGGTATACCCCTTTTTTAAAACACACGAGAATCTATAATAAGGAAAAATGTTGTGAGATAGAGGCTCACAAGGTCAACGAAGAAACATAATACATTTAGGTGCAATCCCTAAAATAGTGATATCCTTCAACATAATACCACTTCACAAAGATTGAAAAACCATATACTGATCAAGAACACTAAAAATACAACGAAGAAATGCATCAAACACAATCAGAAAGTTCATCCATAAAACATACCTGAAAAGCAGCCAAGTCACTTGCAAATGCTGACTAGGCACCATCCATTTAAGTACGGCATTAGTACTTTACCTATATCAGATGGCAAGTTTTGCCAGATCATCCAATCCATCCAGAAGATGCTGCTTGGCTCCTATGCTCAGATGTTAATAAGAGTCAACTTGAATATTTGTTTCACTATTAGTTGATTATGATAATAATTCAAGCAATGTTTTGACAACTGAAAGAAACCATTATGCAGTATTAGTTAAATTTCAAATCTCAGTGCATTACTATTACCCAACCAATTTTAAATAGTCCCAATAATTTTGAAAAATCAATCAGTACATATAGTACGATATATTGTATTCTTTCGATAAAATCAAGAGTTGTTACATAAATTTTGAAAAGAAATCACAAAATCAAGATATGTTGGAATATCGCCCTTTTCGATAAACACTTCAATACATAACTGCAGCCTTTGTCCATGGCAAATTCAAAATAAATTAATGGTTTCAGGACATGGTAATTTACAGCACAAGGTATGTCCCTCCTTTAGACTGAATTGCTTGAATTCTCACAAAGTTGCCATCTTTGACCTGAAGCATGGTTGGGAGTCCTTCAACCTACCCCATACAACACTATAAACGGAGGTAACTTGTTTGCACCATCTATTCTCACAAAACCATTTTGTCTCCTCAATTATCTTACACACCAATGGCTTCCACACTTCAATTCCTTCTCTTCTCCTCTTGTGCTCTTCATCGCCTTTACCCCCAATGCTCAGACCAGTGTAGTCATGGCAATCGCATAGTTTTTAGTTTTTACAGAATTCCGCCTCAAAATGAGGCAATGTGGTTCGGTGAAGTGAAACGTCGGCCTCGGACCGCCTACCGCCTTAGCCCAAAAATTGTTGCAGCCAGCCCATTTTTAGCCCAGTTGCAGCAAAAGAGGTTGTAGACCATTTTTAGCACATTTGCAGCCCCAGTTGCAGCAAAAGAGGTAGGCCACTCTATAATAGGGTTTTATGTTTCTTGGTATAATATTGTTGTTCTTCTTTGTTGCTGCCGTCAGAAACTCAGAGTCTTCATCTCCTCCTTGCCTTCAATTTAGGTATTCCCAAATAACAAACAAACAAGACAAAACATTTTTATGTTTAGATAAATGTCACTTTTTTTAATATTTTTTGAAAAAAACATATCATGTTTTGATCAGTCTGTGATAAACATCAATCTTGATTTTTCATAGCATAGTTCAATGATTTTTATGCTTTTGGAATACCAATAGTGATCATACTTGTAGAACCATTCCAACAATTTCTTCTAACAAATGCTCAATATTCTCTAGTTTCTATTCTTTCAAAATTCTAGGTAGTTGTGTCACTTTTTGTACATATTTGCTAATGATACTTATCAAAATGATGATGTATATTACTATACTTATATGTTTAAATTTATTATAAAAAAATCTTTAAAAAATATTAAGACCGCCTCAGTAAAGTGAGGCGTCCGCCTCATGTCTCAGGCGTTTTCAAGCCCGTCCGCCTCACCTCCGCCCCAACGCCTTAACTATAATGGCTCAGACTTTATTCAGACCCAAAACACTAGTCCTTCCAATCTCCAGATAAGCTTCAACCTAGGATGCACGGACTCGAATACGTGTGTCGTGTCGGACACGAATACAACACAACGACTTGACAATTTTCAAAAAAAATAGGACTCGGCGACACGGTCAAACTTATTTTTTTAACATATTTTTTGTAACTCATGAATATAAATAATAATAATGAACAATCCAAAAGGGCATTATGTATGATAAGTTTACAAATATAAATATTGAACAGAAAGCCATGCTCATTATATCTTTGCAAGGTAGAGATGGTGATAGAGATCACGGCTTAATCAGACCATGAGATCAATGGTTGTTCATAGAACTAGTCAGGAAAGATATTTGGACTAAAGAAGATCTTCTTCTCTAGAAATTTGTGAAAGAATATGGTGAAGGGAAGTCGAGGCACGTCCCTTCCTAAACAGGTACGTATAATATGAATAAACACTAATTACTTAATTGATTAGCCCATAGGAGGTGTCGATCAGTGAAAGTGCAATATATAGATCTAATGAAATGTGCTTTTGCAAATTTGAATCGTTGTAGAAAGAGCATAGGAGAAAATCAGAGACAGAGTCTCTCGGTTCCAAGCATGAATAATAGGAGAAAATCGCAGGAAAAAAAAACCCGAAAGAAGAAAGATTACCTGCTGAGTGTATCATCTAGCAAGCTCCCTCTATCTGGCTTCGTCCAACAATCAACCAGAAAATTGTTTCACTCAGTACTACACTACATTATTATCCATGGATAACAATGGGTTTGGTGAATGACCATTGGCACAGTTGATCCTTTCACCGTTATGCATCGTTCCATCTATAACTCGTTCACTCGAGTGTTCATTAGGGAGGCTACTAGCATGGGTCTAACAAGGGTGGCATCCGTGGCACCATTTGGTGTTTGTTTTAGTTCAAAGAACATTGCCGGTACATGAAACGGTCTAGCTGTGCCTACTATTGATCTTGTTTTGCAGAATAAGAATGTGTTTTGGACGATTTGTGGTGAAAGCTAACGACAATGTTTTGTGTTTGGGAGTCGTGGAGGATGGAAGTGAATTTACTCGACCATTTATTATCCTGGAGTGCATCAGTTGGAAGACAATCTTCTACAGTTTGACCTCGCATCATCAAGGCATGGATTCAGATCCTCACTCTTGCAAAGGCAAACAACTTGTTCCAACTTTAACTTTGGATCAAAAACTTAATTAGAGAGATTTCGAGGATGTGGCAATGGATTCAGAAGGCGGGAACGAATAGTTGTTTCCTCAAAATTTTATTACCTAAACTTTTGTTTTGTTTTCAGTTTCTTGTTGATGTATACCTAAAACTATGATTGAATAACAAGCAACTTGCATTCATATTCATATGCTCATGTGACCGAATATTACCAAACATCAACTCGCAATATTTTTACATTTATTATATTTTTCTTGTTCATCATTTCACAATGAACCATTTTTTTCTCACAGAACTTTTACAGAAAAAATATTATTATCGAAAAAAAAGTTACAGAAAAAAAATTGAGGTAAAGGAACGCAGAAATTAACCAAGCACCACAGCGAAAGAAACAGAGTACAAAACAACAAATGAAAGAAAGAAAAAAACTTCATAGTAAAGCTGATGGGATTTTGACCCATTGCCTAGCTAGATATAGAGGTCTTATTTATTGTTGCTTCTGGACTGTTTCCTTCCTCAAAGTTCCTAAGGAGGACGAACTCAAAACATTGATCCTCCATGGCCCAAATTGTACAAACAAGCATGCACACAAAAGCAATACCTTTATTTTTAATCGCAAAACACAGAAGAGGAATATTTAATAAGAAAAGTCATACCTGGAAAACTGTCAAGTCCCTTGCAAATGCTGAATAAGCACAACTTATTCAAGAACAGCATCAGAGCTTTACCTATATCATTGAATCTAAACCATTCATGAAAAGGAAAAAGAATGTTAGTTATCCCCAGACACAAGTTCAAACTCAAAGAAAGTACCACGAGCAAATACTTTATTCATGGTATCAAGGGTCAAAATCTATTCTAGAGGATAACACAGACATATCAAACCCAATTAAAACTAACCAAACAACTCAAAACACAAAAATTTCAGAACTCAAGAAGCATACCCAGAAGATTCAGATTCTGAAATAAAATGTCAAATCAAACCAATTGCATGTGCTGAAAAAGCTCGAAAAAAATTAAAAACCCATTTGAAGAACAACTAACAAGTTACTCACTTATCAAAGGTCAATGTTATTCGAACTTCAGAGAATGGATGTTCCTTTGTAGCTTAAAATCCAGATCTATACAAACGGTTAGAACATGTATTCTCCTCGAGGCCACAGGACAACTGTTAAAGGAAATGGGAGAAAATATTACGCTCTAAAATGAGTTGCATTTTCACTTGCACATATCATCCATAATGTAGTCTTCCCACCAAACTGTCAGTTTCCTGTCCTGATGCAGCCTTTCTGTAGAAAAAAAACAAATTAATGGTATCAAATATCTGATTTGTGGTTTAGTGACAAGAACTTCCCAGGAATACAAGTGCCGAAATATGGCCTTTGGCAAAGATTGTAGCACACACCGACTGATCTGAAAACTCGTTGAGTGTCATAACATGTATTAGAACAAGCTTTGCAGAACAAGCCTTTGGCAGAAAAATTAAACCAAACTTTTAAACCCAACATCGACAAAGCTAAAAGAGAGCAGCAGAACGAGCTTTGCAGCTTTACCAACCTTCAAAAAATGCAAGATTAAAGACCAATGAATTAAAACAAGTAGGAGATATGGGATGGAGGAGTCAGGAGATGACTATACCAGATTTGGCACTGTTGATTGTGAGAATCCATTCAGTGAAGAGGTCAAGGGCCTTTGAGCAAGAAACCACCACTAGAAGAAGAAAGAAAGAGGCCACTTAAGTCAGAAGGGGACGTCCCAGAAGAGGTGATGGAGCGGCATGGTGCTGTTATGCTGATGGGTGGTGCCACATATGGGTGAAAGGACTCTTTTGGAAAATGGACTCAAATTTGAGATGCCATGGGAATATTGAGCTCGGTCAATATGGACCTTTGCATGAAACTTCGGAGAATTACGTCAAAACTCTCAACTCTGTCCTCTTAGGTTCGGAAAATGTTTCGAGACAAGTAGTAAATTTCAGCAAGGCAGTGCTCTAGCCTATAGATGAGTTCCATAATCTTAAGTTCATAACAAGACAGTCCCAACTCATAACTATGATCTAACATGTTAAATGCGCTGATTTGAAGCCTGCATCACACCTATGGCTACTTCTAAAAAACCCACTAAAAGTAGTTAATACTTAAGTTCCTTTTTCATGCAAAGAAACACAGCGGAACAAAACATGCATCGCTCAAAATCTTAGCAACTTCAAATGCTCACGTTATTGGGACTTTGTGGACTTGATAGCAAAGTTCAAAAATGAACTGTACATATTTATTGATCCTAAAGCTTCCGATAACTATATTGCCTCATGCAGATATTTAGCATTTTATTGACTTTATAGTAAATACCAAAACTAGTCTTGCAAATTAAGTGTCCTCGTTAGTTTTGAGAGTTCAAATCAGTGCGCTTTTGCAGAGGATATCTGAAATCTCTTCACAAATGACAAAACAAGGGATAAAAGTATGGCAAGTTACCCTCATTGGAATAGATGATGCAGAGAGAAGCGAAAGAGGAGGGAAGAAGGGGACGATTCTGTTTTGCTTCCGGCATGTAAATCTTATGGAATTAATCCATGATGTACTGGCCAAGATTTTAACAGATCACAAACGAAGGTTTGATAATGAATTTCCGACAGTTTGATCCTTAATATTCCAGCATCCAATCACTTGTCTCTTATCTCCGTCATACCTTATACGTACCAACTCCTTTGTCATTTTTATCCACTATTGGCTGTGGTTGGTTTGTCTGAAAAGGCCCTGTCGCTTCATTCCATAGAAGAGAAGATACAGAGATAGACAGAGCCAACTGGGGAGAGAGAAAGGAGATAAACCAAGTTCGAGTCAACCACTGTCAAACAGACAGATAGTCATACCCGCCCTTTTGAGTTTGAGCAATAAAGTAAGTTTGAATTGGAAAAATAGATTAATGTCCATCCATGTGTTAATTTGATACTAGGTTCGCCAATTTTGTCGATTACTGGAATGAACAACATATCACTGTTTATCATGGTATAAAGAATTGAAAAACAATCCTTTAAACAAAGGAGGATTATTAAACCAACAAATTTCTGTTATACAGCATTATTCACTGCAGATAAACTATATCCCTAAACTGAAGAACATTTATCTAATGAACGGTACACAGTCATCAAATAAATTACTGCATTGTTCACAGCATACAAATTATCATTCTTAGTTGGTTTCACGAATTTGCTCGCTAATTTTTTTTTTTTTCGTTAATGAACGGCAACCCAGAATGCTATTTATATATTTAAATAAAATACAGAAAAGAATGGTAGTGCAATTGAAACAAAATTTATGTCAAACTACCCGAAGCTTGTCAAAACCTGGACAATAACAAAAAACAATAAAACAATAAAACAAAACAATTAACTAAAAATTCTAAACGAGTAAAAATGAAACTAGAAGTGAAATATAAAATATAAGAATGATACAACAAATAAAAATATAGGAGAAACCAAATAACTAAATTACAATTAAAAAAATTCCCTAAATTGCGAGTATTGTTGTAAGGCTGAAAACTTTAAGAAATTCCCTTTTCTCAGTTGGTGGCACCTTTTTTTGCTTCATTGCGCTATCGAACCACGCCTTAGCATTTGAAGAACAATACCGCAAAAACACAATAAAAATAAAAATAAAAATAAAATAGTAAAACCAACATAGTACAATTAACTGCTAGTACTGTCACAAGGCTGAAAACTTCAAGAAATGCCTTTTCTTAGTTGGTGGCACTTTCTACCGCTTAAATCCGTCAATGAACCATATCTCAGCCTTTAGTGAACAATAACTCAGCATGTCAGTCATAAATTTCAAGAAAATAAAACTACAAATGAATCATCGAAAATAGGGCTACAAAGGAATCATAGAAAAAAAACTGACAAGTAAATTTGGTAATCATAAACAACATCAAGAAAGAAAGAAACTTCAAGTAAAATACATGATTCCGAAATTAATCTTAAGCAGTAACAAAACATAGCAATCCATATGTGAATTGTACAATAATGAAAAGATACAAGTCCAAAATGAAGCCAACTGAAAAGGATAGAAGAAAACTATCAAATGAAAATATATAAGAAAACAAGCAAATGTACAAATTTTGATTGATCATATATAAGTATAACTATTCATGATTGCGTAAAAACCTCAACGTAAAATGTCGGTAAACTGATCAAAACTGTTCATTATCCATCAAATCATGGAAACCTTAAAACTCCAACAACCCAAATTGAACCCAATCGTGGAAACCCTAAAATTCCAATATTTCGATGCAACCGATTTTCATGTGCCAATCTCAAATCTTAGAAACCTTAAAATCAACAGCTCAATGTGAACGGAATCTACTGTGCCAATCTCAAATCTTGGAAACCCTAAAACCAACAGCTCGATGTGAACAGGTTTTCTGTGCCGAGCACAAATCTTGGATGAAAAGCCCCAAGAAATTGAACGGAAACTGACTATATCGAAGCAAAATTCTTAGTTAGGCGTCTGTGACAATGAAATCAAAGGAAAAGTGTGAGTTATTCACTAAACTCGACTGATTAAATGCAACAATCTGCGCTAATCTCAAATCTTGGAAACCACAGAACCCTTTATTTCAAGAAAGTAACATTGAAAAATCAGACTAAAGAACCCTAGAAATCAAATAACCTATAAATCGAGAACGAACGAAGAGTAGAGAGATCGTACCTGAAGCCATTGCGAATTGCGTATCGAGAACGCTAGAGAGCGAGAGCGAGCGAGCGAGCGGATGAATTTCGAATTCTAACGGGCGAGGACCTTTATATAGCAACGAAATTTATTTATTTGCACCTAGTGATTTCACTCCTTTGTACCACCAATACACGCGTCTTTACTGAGAGTAGTGGAGTATTTTAGTTCAGTACTTTCCCAAACACCACCACTATTTATGGTCCATCAACCTTTCCTAATGTCACCTCACATTTGGATCTTACTCAAAGTATAGGAATTCTAGACGGCGAGGGAAAGGGGGCGAGAATCTCTCGCCCATTTTCTCGCTGTGTAGAAGGGCTGTTCAAAGTAACTTTTCTAGAGAGTCATGCCCAGGGGTCTCTAGAAAAATTCTATTCAAAGAGATGCATTAGTTCATCATCTTATGGATATGCATCTCGAAGATGATGGATGGTAATGGGACAGGCATGGCGTGGGCCTGACTTGCCTAACCTGGCTCTCTAGAAAAGCTCTGTTTGTTTATATAGTACTTGAATTTTTATTTTTTTGTACAATCCAAATCCTGCAGGCAGGGAGGGGGATTGCCCCTTCAACTTTCAAAATATTTTTAATAATAATTTAGCATTACAAAAACTAATTATATAATGTATAATACATTATAATTATTGTTCATTAAACTATTTCTATATGTCTCTATTAGAGCAAAGGTTAGAAGTTTAACATTTTAGTAAATGACCTGAGTTTGATACTCTTTACTTGCAAATTTTTATTTATTTTCAATGTAATTTTATAAATAAATTGCAAACAAAAAAATTTGTTTAATAAAAACTTATTTTCGGTCCTTGTGGAGCATATATTTTTTTATGGCTATTGACAATTACTATTTATGTCATTGTGATTTGCCCCTACTTTTTTGTTTTCAATGCAATTTTATATGTAATTGCAAACATTAAAAAAAAATTGTTTGCCTAGAAGTGGTATAAAACCTCCAAAAAAAATATTTGGAATTAGTATCTAAAATAATAACTATATAATTCAATGAAAATATGTACCATTAGCTAACCAACTCATACAAAATTTAAGGCTCACATAAACTACTTTTGTGATTTAATTATATATTATAATAATTATGTTCATTTGCCCTTGCTAAGGTTATCGAAATTGTGATTTTATTTTGGCTTAAAAAAATTTGGTTCTACCATTGATAACTACTATTATCAACTAATAATTATTTGTCATTTCGCCCCTTAATTAAAATCATGGGTCCGCCCATGCTCTCAGGCATTCTCATGCATACTTGTGCATTTTCCATGATGTTGAGTACATGTCCAATATTTTATTAACTTTGCATGATGTTACTTCTTACTTGACGTGGGACTAAATTTGCATACTCAACTCGAGCCAATATCTCCAACAATCTACACATTGACGAGATTTGAACCTACTCTTGCTCAGGATAGGCTCCACCTTCTCCAACATAAACATGATGGATGTGCATCAAATATGCATGTTCACGTATACTCCGTGCACACTCATGCTCAAGGATTGTGATTTCGTTTTTCGAGGTAATTTCGGTAAGTTGATTTTAAGAAATATTTCGTTGCATATAGGAAAAACATAAAAATTTCCGTTACAATTTTAAATTTATAAAATATAATTTAAACATTTTAAATTCTTTTATATTATATAAAGATTATGACAAGACTCATAATTTCATACAAACAATATATTGCATTAAAATCACTTATATAACAAAGTTTTAATACTAAACTAAGGTTAAAACGGATTAAAATGTAAGATAATTGAGACTGACCTAACGAAAGAAGTTAATACTTCGGATTTCGAAAAAATCGATAAATCAAAAAAGAGAAATATTCGGTAAATTTTCAACATTTTTCAAGAAATCACATTCCTTGCTCATGATTACCACACTTGACCTTTGGGCAAACTATGCATGTATTCTCCTTCAGTCATTCGTTCTGCAATATGCAAGAATGCGCGTAGTTAATGCGACACAAAAATAAAGGATTTCAAGAATGATTTTTCCAAAATACAGAGTGGCAAACTTTTTCTTATCACTCTCTAGTCTCCTCTTTTTTTTGTCTTTTTTCCCCCAAGTTTTTCCATGACTAATTTTATCTTGAATCAAACACAACGTTAGGTTAAATTACAGTTTTAGATGCATTAGTTTGGATGCTCAAGAGATTGCAAACTATATTGAATAACTGCTAAAGGCCAAAAAAGGTCAATATAGCAAGTAATGCCAGATCATTCAATCCATCCAGAAGCCGCAACTTGTTTCCCATGTTCAGATGTCACCAATAACTCAACTTGAACATCACTTTCCATTAGGAATATCTTTATTTTACCCAAGTAAATATTCTCAGAATATGAAGAATATGCAGATATGATTTGAAGATATGCAGATATGAAGAATTAGTCCAAGAATCAGTCCACATACAAGATGTGAAGTATCTCACTTGATATGAAGATATGAAGAATCAGTCCACATAACATTTGCTAGGATATTTTTCTATTCTATGTTTATTTTACTTGATATGATTCTAAATGTATTTCTAGTGTAGGCTATATAAACTCAGCTTAGGGTCTCTTGTAAAGCATCCATTCAATAAAAGTTCTTCTCCATATTCTAAACTTATTATTGTATCAGAGCCCTAGGACAAACTAATTTTTTTCTCCTTTTTCCCGCTGCTGCTGCTGCATCTGGAATTTCCTAGATCAATTCGTCCACGATTTTTCACGCTTCATCCTCTTTCAATCAGTCATGGTTAGCAGTCCAGATAATTCAGGAGGGAAGTCAAACTTCACTAATCCCACATCACCATACTATCTTCATCCATCCGCCAATCCAAGTTCGGTTCTAACCCAAATCAAATTGAAGGGTGAAAACTATTCGTCTAATCTCAGAATAAAGTTGGTTTTATAGATGGGTCTATTTCTCAACCAAATAAAATTGATTCCCAGCTTGTCGCATGGGAGATTGTCAATTCCATGCTATGTTCCTGGATTGCAAATTCACTAGATGATCCAATCAGAGCCACGGTGTCTCATCTTAATAATGCCAAAGTTTTATGGGAATGTCTCAAAACCCGATACTCAGTTAAGAATGCCACAAAAGTCTATAAATTGTGGTCCGATCTCACCGTCACAAAACAGTATGGGTCATCTATTATGTCATATTACACACAATTTCTTGGTATGTGGGAGGATCTTGTTAGTTTGTCTCATTTAGAAACTTGTACTTGTGAAAATGGCTCTCCTATACTCACTTGGTTTAATAATCTCAAATCCTATCAATTTTTAATGGGATTAGATGAGTCTTATATACTTTGCGAACCTAAATCATTAATATGGAGCCACTCCCGGACATTGACTGGGTTTATGCAATGGTAAGCCAAGAAGAAAGTCATAAGTTGGCACTTCAGTCCCGAGAATCATCTCCAGCAGTGGGTTTCGTGGCTCAGACAAAATACCCACCAACCAGTTCCTCCTTTCAACCGGGTCAGCCCTCTATTCAGCCCACTAGCCGACCGTACTGCACCCATTGTCAACGCCATGGTCATGTGTATGACCATTGCTGGAGCCGCCTGGCATCTCATCGCCACCAAGACGCGGCAAGGGTCGCGGCAGAGGCCGCTATTCATCTGCAGGCCGTGGTGCATCAGGCCATGTTTTTGCTGCCGCCACCCAGTACGCTGCACTTGTGTCTGCCGAGCCACCACCACTGAGTTCTGCTTCAGCCACCACTCCCGATTTTTCCAGTGAGCAGGTGCAGCGTTTATTGGCTTTGATCGAGTCTAGCCCCGAGGGTGATTCCATGTCTAGTAAGCAAAATTGTGATAATTATTGGCTCAATGATAGTGGGGCGTCTCATCACATGACGGATGATTTATCTTTGTTGAATGATGTTCATGATATTGCTTCATCTCCGGTTGGTCTACCCGACGGTGACCAAGCTTCCGCGGTCAAAGAAGGAACTCTTATTCTTCACCATGGCCTTATCTTGAAACATGTGTTATTTGTGCCAAACTTACAAGTGAACTTGATTTCAGTGAGCAAATTAATTTGTGACGCCAATTGTCTCGTGATATTTAATGATCGTATGTATATCTTACAGGACCGCACCACGAGGAGCCCGATTGGTATGGGTGAGTCACGAGGAGGGGTGTATCGCTTCAAGCCTATGATGATCGCGACTGCTTCAGCTACACGGGCACCAAAATCTTTTGATCTATGGCATCGCCGGTTGGGTCATCCCTCGTCTAAACCGATGTCCTTTTTGAACATTAATGGCAATAAGGTTGATTTTTCTGATAAAAACTCTATTTGTGAAATTTTCTGTCGAGCCAAACAAACTCGATCTGGCTTTCCTTTGAGTAATCATTGCACTCCGGACATGTTTGAATTGATCCATTGTGATATTTGGGGTCCTTATCGTCGAGCTACTAATTCTGGTGCTAAGTGTTTTCTTACGATTATTGATGATTTTAGCCGTGCGGTTTGGGTATATTTAATGCATAAAAAAAGTGAAGCAAACATGTTATTACAACATTTTTGTTATATGGCCAAAACTCAGTTCACAAAATTCGTTAAAGTGATTCAGAGTGACAATGGTATGGAATTTATATATAAGCCCATGATATTATTTTATGGCCAACATGGTATTTTTCACCAAACTAGCATAGTTGATACCCCTCAACAAAATGGTCAGGTTGAGAGAAAACATTGCCATATTTTAGATGTAGCCTGTGCTCTCATTTTCCAAGCGTCACTCCCGATTGAGTTTTGGGGGGAGTGTGTTCTCGCTGCCGCTCATCTTATTAATCAAACTCCTACCCCTATTTTAAAAGGCCTCACCCCTCATGACAAATTATTTTCCAAATCACCTTCTCTCACTCACCTTAGAGTCTTTGGGTGCTTATGTTATACTCATTATAAAGACTAGTCTAAGGACAAATTTGCCCCCCAAAGTCGTTGTTGTGTTTTCTTGTGATACCCTCATGGGAAAACAAGGTGGAAGGTCATGGATTTAGAGACCCAAACAATATTTGTGTCCCAGGATGTTATTTTTTATGAACAAGTGTTTCATTTTGCTCAATCTCATGAGTCGTCCACAAGTGTGTCAGTAAGCTCTTCTGGCGTCAATGATTGGTCATGGAACAAGTCTATTTTTGAAGATATTGGTAACTCCTGCCATGAGTCAGGGGGAGCAGCCCCCAACCGCTTGCATTTGACCGATTCTAATGCCCAGTCATCACCTTCTGTTTCGATGATAAGGGAAGACTCGGTTTCAGCTGTTGAGCATCCTACTGTGCCCTCCAACACACATGCGCTACTTAAGGTCGAGCCTCAACTCGGCCATGGTTAGCGGACTTGTCATTTGCCATCTCACCTTCGCGATTATGTATGTCACACGGCTACTCTGGTACACCCCAAATCGTCTCGCTCTTCCTCCGGGTCCTCAGGTATCTAGGGCCACTCAAATATTTCCTTGGCATCGAAGCTCCCCGCAACTCTTCCGGTCTCAACGGAAGTATACACTTGATATCTTGAAGGAAGCTGGTCTTACGGGTGCCAAACCTGCCCCCAGACATTTGGGGGTATCGACGCCTTGTGGGGCGCCTCGTATATCTGTCCATAACTCGCCCAGACATTTGTTACGTGGTACATATCTTGACCCAGTTTTTCCATGAGCCTCGGTAGGACCATATGGATGTTGTCGTTCGTGTTTTGCGGTATTTGAAAGGTTCCCCGGGTCAAGGCATTCTTCTTCGCTCAGATAGTTCTTTGCAACTGTATGCCTTATGTGATTCTGACTGGGCTGCCTGCCCCATCACTAGACGCACTCTCATTGTGTATTTTGTCCAACTCGGCTCCTCTCCTATATCTTGGAAGACCAAGAAGCAACCCACTATAGCTCGATCATCTGCCGAGGCCAAGTACCGAGCAATGGCTGTCACAACGTGTGAATTGACGTGGGTTAAGTTATTCCTTTCTTCTCTTGGCGTGTTCCATACACGACCAATGCGGCTATTTTGTGACAACCAGGCGGCACTTCATATTGCTTCTAATCCGGTTTTCCATGAAAGAACCAAACACATCAAAGTTGACTGTCATCATGTGCGAGAACAATTACTTGCGGGCAACATTTCTACATCCTATATTCAATCATCACAACAACTGGCTGATTTCTTTACTAAGGCACTTGGTCACCAGCAGTTTCACTTGTTACTTGGCAAGTTGGGTGTTCGGAATCCTCACTCTCCAACTTGAGGGGGAGTATTAGGAGTATCTTTATTTTACCCAAGAAAATATTTCCCAGAATATGAAGAATGTGCAGATATGATTTGAAGATATGCAGATACGAAGAATTAGTCCACATACAAGATGCGAAGTATCTCACTTGATATAAAGATATGAAGAATCAGTCCACATAACATTTGTCAGGATACTTTTCTATTCTGTGTTTATTTTACTTGATATGATTCTAAATGTATTTCTAGTGTAGGCTATATAAACTCAGCTTAGGGTCTCTTGTAAAGCATCCATTCAATAAAGTTCTTCTCCATATTCTAAACTTATTACTTCACTGATTAAGATAACAATTCAAGCAATATTAGCTAAATTTCAAAACCCACTGCATAGCAATTTGCTAAGTTTGGTATGTATCAAATAAACATATAGTCCCAACCGTTTTTGAAAAATCAATCAGTACATTTAGTTCAACATATTCGATTATTTCGATAAAAAGGAAGAACTATTGCATAAACAAATCAGGATATATATCCATTGCTACCTATTTTCGGTCATGGTTGTTGAGTAGGTCCAATAGAGAGAGTGGATTGGCCTGAATTCTCACATAGTTGCCATCTTCGATTCTTAGCAAGGCTTGCAGCAATATTATTGCCAAGTCTTGAACTTTTTTCAGATCAAACTGTAGCAGATTATCCTCCAATTGGTATCGGCCAACCACAATTGAGGTCCTTGGGTACAGTCTGTCGACAAATCCCAAGCACACTTCATCACTCCTAACTTGCACCATTGAATTTGCCCCGAAAGTCCTCCAAAACACATCCTTACTTTGCAACATAAGATGAGGGGTTGGTACAGGTGGTCTACTCGTGTACTAACGATGTTTTTTGAAGTAAAACAAGCCTTAAATGGTGCAATTGATGCCACTCTACTTATATTGAGCAATTCATCAAAGCGGGGCTTCCTTGAAAAAAACCTTAGTGACGGCCTTGTAGATCGACCTCAGCATTGTATTGTAAGGTTGGACTCTGCTAATTTGTCCAACTCTACTTATATTGAGCAATGTTGTATTCAATGGTACAACTCTTTTGTTGATTTTGATAGATTTCACACCAATGAAGTAATCTGTTGATTGTTCGCCTGGCATAGAAGAGAAAGAAGTACTCACAGGAGTGACAAACAGGGGAGTGTAGATAAGATTCGACGAAACCTCAACGCCTGGAAGCTTCACATAACGACCATCTCCAAAGGCTACCACACCTTTCGATGTAGTAGAAGAAGCTAAGCAAATTGCAAGCTTCATTCGAAACATTGCAGAAAACTGCAATGGCAATGCAAATTACATTGCGCCCAAGTCCCACCATGCCATTTGCACCTTTAGCAAGTCCATCTAAAAGGTGGGTTATCGAACACCCGAAGATAAAACGTGGAACTATGACATAAGTGCCCGGATTTTTCCCATTGTTCTTGGAGTGAGATAACATCCATTGCAACATCACTAATTGTAGCCAGAGGAAGCACAGGTTTAAGGGGCTTACGTTGCATGCGTCAATTCCACATCCTGGCTTAAGGGGTGAGTTACATGTGCTACACCCCTCAGAGTACTTAGGCACACTCCGGGGAGCCACATTGCACCGAGATGTATGTGGATGAGGTTGTAGCCTTTGTCACAATCTACCCATTAGTATGGCCCCAAGGTCAAGGACTAGTTTGAGGGACACCAAGGGGGTCCTTGGGTAAAAATGTGTAATGTGTTGGAGTGTTGATGCATTTTTGGAGACTGGGAGGAGTAGGGCCTTTGGTTTAAGGGAAGGTTGGGCTTTGGTTGCGATGGAAATGGAGAAGGAGAAGAGAAGTGCAGAGAAAAGAATGAATTGAAGTGACGAAGCCATTGTAATGGAGAGATTGGGTGTGGAGATAATCTTGTTGAAATACTACCTCTTTTTATAAGGGCGTGTTTGGTTACTTAATGGAATGGGTTTTGACCATTGTAATGATAATGACTACTATAATGATTTAAGTCATTCCTTTGTTTGATTAGGCATAAAAATGACGCAATGAAAATGAACATTACAAATCAAATATTATTACACTACACCAAATTGACACTTTTATAACAACTCTCAAAACAGTATTACTTTTGAGATGTTACAATTCACCAAACAATTTCAAGTCAAAACTAAATTTAGTAAAAAAAATGAAAAACAGTAACAAAAAAATGATACAATAAGTTGGATCATCATGAATAGTATCACTTTTATAATCATACTCTTCATGGTGATACAATTATTGTATCATTTTGTTTTGTAAAAATGTGTAAAATTGTTAGGTGGATTGTTACACTTCAAAAGTGATACTGTTTTGGGAGATGTTACAAAAATGTCAATTTAATATAGTGTTAAAAAAATTATTGTAATCATACTCTTCATGGTGATACAATTATTGTATCATTTTGTTTTGTAAAAATGTGTAAAATTGTTAGGTGGATTGTTACACTTCAAAAGTGATACTGTTTTGGGAGATGTTACAAAAATGCCAATTTAATGTAGTGTTAGTCTATTGATCCGTTGCAGTCTGATCCTTTATGGTGGTTTTACCCACACTTTTACTATGAAATGATAAACAAAAGAACAAAGAAATGCAAAAATATTGCAAGTTGACGTTTGTTATTAAGACTCGCATGAATTTGTATTATGAAATGCTAAATTGTTTGTTGTTGTAGTCAACAAAACGGTTGGATTCAAATTTACTAAATCATACGATTTGAATTTGGATACGAGTTGAACTCATATCTAAGCTCGTCGAAGGTTTGAAGAACTGGTGATTTCAAGGTTATCTCCTTTTATAACAGTTTCAATGATTTTGCTTGTAGATGGACCAAGGAGGGTAAATGTTAAACAATGTAAATTCAGGTCAAGGTTGTCGTATTATTTCATGTTTACTGAAGTTGAAATCGCTCAGGGTAGATAGTGTTGGCTTGAATAGTCATACATCAAATAAGGACGAGCTGTCACGAAGGTTTATAAGGAATGATTCATTCCCTAATAGCAACAAAAAACCTCAGACCAATGAAAAAACAAATATGATGAAAAAAGGATAACAATGGTATTAATATCCACTACACCAAAACAATGTTTTTGTAACTGTTTTGAAGTGTAGCTGAAAATATTAGAATCACCTATCAAATGATACTATTCTTGGTGATCCTAAATTTAGAATCATGTTGAAAGTGATACTATTTAAAATTAGTATCATTTGGCTAATGATACTATTTTTTATTAAATGATTCAACTTTACAAATTTGCATCTCAACAAAGATGATGCTAATTGTAAAAGAGAATCACATACTTAAAATTAGTATCATTTGGCTAATGATACTAATTTTTACTAAATGATTCAACTTTAGAAATTTGCATCTCAACAAAAATGATGCTAATTGTAAAAGAGAATCACATACTTAAAATTAGTATCATTTGGCTAATGATACTAATTTTTACTAAATGATTCAACTTTTTTTTTTTTTTTGTATAAATATATTGTCATTATTACATAGGTTTTAGGGGGTTGTCTACAAAAAGATACATACCCTCGTATTTCTAACATAGCTTTTAGACTGATGTATTTGTATCCACCAACCTAAATCTTGATAGAATTCAACAGAGGAAATGAAATGATGTATTTAAAAATGCATTCTGGCAAATTCCCACTGAGTGAATTTACTGACACATCAAGATTCTGTAGCTTTGGCAAGTTGCAAATGCCTTCTGGTAATCGGCCATATAGTCCACATTGACTAATGTCTATTTTTGCCAAAGAAGACAAATTTGCCAAAAAATGAGGCACCTCAGAAGACAGATTGTTACTTCTATCAACTTACTGACTACTGAAATGCTATATACTGGCAATAACAAGAATTTGATAGAAGACAGATTGTTACTTCTTACTTTTATCAACTTACTAAAAATATTAGAATCAACTTAGTCATTACAATAACAAGACCAACATCAACAAAATTTATAGATTCTTTCAACGTAACTGCTCATATGAAAACAGTAAGATAGTCATTGCAATAACAAAATCAAAAGTATAATCAGGTCTGGTCACCAACATCCAGACAATCCAAAGCTGTTCATGCAGTGTTAGTGAAATTCTCTGACAGACTCATATTGATCATTCTCCATTGCATACTCTGAACTTCTAGGTCCTTGTGCATTATTCCCTGCAAATAAAGTAAAATAAAGCTCAATCAAAATGCTAAATATGAAATAGAGTGCACAAATGCAGACTAGACTAAGATCATCCTTCTTGAAATCATAAAGTTTTGACAAGAATATCAGAAAATAAAGTGAGGTTTTAACCTTCAACTAAATAGTAAATTACTGATCCCAACATCTCCAAGACTCCAACTAGAGACCCGAACCATAAAAAGTGTAACACATTCAGGAGAGCAATTCCATAATTCAATATTATTGCCAATATAACTGTTTTTCCCATATCAGTAATATTTGATAGAATAAAAAGACATGTATAGAATGGAACGTGACAATGGCATAGGCAAAATTTGACTGAGAAACGCACTTGAAGAGCCAGTCATGAATGCAACTAATGTGTAATGCTAGCATCGAAAGCATGCAGTAAGAAAGCATATTTTCTGCACAAACAAATTCTTAGAAAACATCGATAGAAAGCGCAGACATTAGACTGTATGCATCAGTTAGCTAAATGAGTTCATTCAATAACTTCCAATAACTTAATGCTAACATGTACAGACTACACAGGAAACATCACCAGAAAGTGCATGCTTTTGACTGTCTCATTTTAGACAAATCTAGCTAAAGAACTGCTGAGCACCATAGATAACATCGATGTACGTTAATTAAAGCACTGCAGTCACACCTTTTCAATACGAAAAACATTATTCTATCAGCCGAACAATCTCATTCTGTTTATATGCTTGGGAGCTAGAACTTGTTCTATTTGAACATCCATTCAGCTCCTTTAAATGGTATCCTGACAAGTTATGATGTTGCATGCATAAACTACAATACATAAAAAGGTTTAGAATATGTCATACCTAGAAGTTGTTCTATTCGAAAATCCATTCAGCTCCTTTAAATGGAAACATATATCAAGAGAATTAAACACGTTCCTGCAAAAAAATTAAGACGAAGGCATCAAAACAATGCACTTATACACTGATATAACGGAGTACAGAATTCCATACAGATCACAGAGTATTTTCTCATAATTGCATTGTCTGAAAGCAAAATATAACAGAGTACAGAATTCCATGCATTGTCTGGAAGCAAAATATAACAGAGTATTAAAATATAATTTGATTAATCAGGACTGGCACTACTATCTTTTTTTATGGGTACTAACAAAATAGATTAATCTCAAAATATAACAGAGTTCATTTTTCTACGAAAATGACAGATTCAAATTCTGCGGCAATAGATTAATCTCAAAGCAAACCACTTGAAATTGTTTATAAGCAATTAGAACAAAATACAGCACCAGAACAATGATCTTAAGATACTCAACTTTCTTCTTATTGAATTTCAAGTAACTATCACCATAAAATGATCGAATCATGTCCAGAAAACATAAGAACAAGAACGCAGCACTCAAATAATATGTACATATCTGAATAAAAATTACTACCTCTTCTAATTCGGATAAAATCAAGCAGATAACAACATGAAACTAAGCTTCTTCATGCGGCCTAAACTCAAAATACTATGACATGATACTCACTGTAGATCAAAACAATGTTCCATGAAACTTCTCCAGATTCAGCATTAGCAGTCAGCAGCATTCCATCCACATTCAGCAGCATTCCATCCACATTCAGCATTAGCAACAGCATTCACATTCAGCAGCATTCCCTTAGTCCCCTGTTACTTGCTTCTTCCTTCTAGTATACGTAAAACGAATAGGGGGCCTATCATACATTTACCCTCAAGGTGCGATTCACTATTTTAAAAAAAATTTAATGCACAAGGCTCTCTATTCAATATAGTAAGGGTGGTATGAGAGTATTTGTAGAGTTTCCGCCATTATTAAGATAAACACCGATTCATTTGGTTTATTTACCACAATTAGGACAGTTTATACACAATGATGAGATCCAGAAACCTGGATTAGTCTTTCTTAAACAATTCTTCTGATTTGTAAACTGTTGGTGATCCAAATAAAATAATTGTAGTAGTCTATGGTGTCTGTCAACTAATACTTCATTAGAAAGAAGCTTCCATCTTGATCTCAACTGCGTGTTAGCAATCTATTTGTTACATGCAAAATACACAAACCTTTCTTTAGAACCTCAATTATCCATACAGACAGCCTTCGCTTTCATTTGGCATACATTATTACTAACAGTGAACCTTTCTTTCTTTCTTCTTTCCAGGGATGCTAGTGGAGGGTGATTTGCATTTCCCTTCCTAGTAAATAAAAGGAGGGGAAGGGAAAGCCCTTTTGTGTTGAAGGGACCCAAAATCAAAGATGGAAAAACTTTTGCAGTCTAGACTTACCCCCAGGCCCTTTTGAACACTGCAAAAGAGTGCTTGGCATCTATGTAGCACACAATACAATACTATGACATGAATGTGTTTAGTTTTAATAAACAAGGGACTACAAAACAACTTATAAACAACTCACCGATGTTTACAATGGGTTGTTATCTTTGACTGGTTGTAACCTCCTTTAGCTTCTTGTGCCCAATCCTGCATACAGAACCATGTCCTGTTATAAGTTATACCGAACTTGAAAGCTCTATCTCCTAACTGATTCATGTCTTCCATTATTACCAACTTCAACCCACTAATGGTACACAACTATATAGAATTTTCACAGCCACAACAAATACATTAAGAAGATACAAAGGTATTTGAATTTCATAAAAATAAAAAATAAAAACAAAACACTCACCTTGGCATGAAATGACTCAGTTTCCTTGACAAAATATTCAACAAATGATCCAATACCACTAGTCATAATTCTAATAGTAACACTTCCAATATAAAAAACAAATACAAATGATCAAAAACCATGACTTCAATTGCAAGAGGAATAAACATAAGGTCTGATTTCTACAATATCAGTTTGGATACGCTTAAGCTTAGTGAGTGTCGGTCTGCCTAGAGTCTTAAGTTTATGTCCCTTTAGGTGATTCTTTATTGCAGTGGGTGTCTAATTGGCAGAAATATTGATGGTCAGTTTAAAGGTATTTGACTTTGGAAAGAGAGGAGCAGCAAAATCTTCAAAGTGATCAACAAGGATCATGCTGCAATTTGCAAGGATATATAAAAGCCCTAGTGTGGCAATGGGAAAAATGCGCGGAATAATCGTCGGCATAGAGTTTCATGTGTGAATGCTTGACAGGGGGAGCCTCTTTAGATTGTAATAGTTTTTTGTATGTTTCTTTCCTACATTTAGGATTTTCTCATTCACAAAAGCTTTGTAGTTTTAACGTATCCCTACTATGTTTAATGGTAAAAAAAATAATAGTAATCTGTGATGGTAAGCATATGATAGCAAGTAAATGGCCATACAAGAGTATACAAAGTTATTATCCATACACATCATTCACTGCCAATTAGCAGCAAAAGTTTGCAATGCCTTCCATATAGGAAGTGATGTAGAATGGGGCTTAATATCTCAAGATGGAAGGCCGATGATTATGGTTTTATTTGGAAATTCATTTTTAATCAGTGGATGCCCTCTCCAGCAGGTTCTTAGTATTATATACTCACTTCCTTCCTTTGACCTTACATTTTAAGGACCTCACATAACATACAAATTAATAAATTACAGAGATACAACTCAAATTACTCCAACTCCTGCAGAGAACTAAGTGCTGACCAAAATGAGAACTTCTAAGAAATGATAGTTGAAACCTGAAATGATCAAAGCTCAACATGAAGTACATGCGTGTGCATAAATGCATGAAAGTATATTTCAAGGCTCGAGAGTAGGGAGGTACCTTGCTCAGTGCATTAATGGCCATTATAATTTGTTGCATATTTACAATTTTCATGGGCTCCTCTTGATTCTGTAGTTCCGCATCTAACAGCAACACCTCCACCTATATTTCAATACATATGGTCTCAGACAACGCATATGGCATACTGAAATAATTTCAACCAACTTGCACCCTTTTTGGAAAATCAAATAAAACGAAATTGATAGTAAAAACATAAAATGTACTTATAGTTTGATTTTGTTTTGCTAGGAGGCATTCTCTCCATACATCCCATAACAATAGAAAAGAGCACCTTAACCTGTTGGCAGAGTGGAGTGAGTAAAGAAGAAAGGTATTCTGATTGCTTTTCTAGAGCCACGTCTTCCATTCCGATTAATAAACCAATAGCCTGCACAAGTTCAGTAATAAGTAACTCCAATCCAGTTCAAAAAAGGAATAAAAAATAAATCCAAGAAAAAAACTCCTATAAATCAAAGGTACAAGCATATAGAACTGAACCTCAAATATATGACTCCCATCTTCTGAACCTAGAGTCTTTAGTTCTTTCGATGTGTAATCCACACTTGTAAATCGAGATACTGTATCTTGCAAGCGCTGTTAAGACGTAAAGAGAGACAAAATGGTAAATGAGTAGTAGACAAGAACAAAAATAAATTTGAGCACTAGAATATGTTTCTTTCCTACATTTAGATTGTAATAGACATGATTTTGCTCTGTCTTGTTGTTTCAACATATTCAAGGATTCTATTTCTGTGAAAAAACCACCAAGTGAACCTCCATCTCTTCTCCCACCACAGGTTCATCTCTCTCTCTCTCTCTTTCAAACTCCATCTCTCACTATCTCTCTCTCCAAATAATTCAACACATAACATGACACATTTTTGTTGCTTAGTTCTTGGACTAGGAATATTCCACATCTATTGTACTATTCTATTCCCTTTTCTCCATTTCTTACCGTCAAACTTCTTGTGCAACAATAAACAGTTAGGAGAACTAGGCCTCACTACACTACCCTGATAACCTTTAGCAACAATAAACAGTTGCACTGCACTATCACTACCGAACATTGATTTTTCTGGATAAACTGATTCTTCATATATACAATTCTAAAAGTACTCCATATAAACAAGATTACTCCACGTCCCAAACCTATATATAATCTGCAAATCTGTCTGCTTCATTTCTGCTTCTGCAGCAGCAGCAGTAATGAAGGTTTCACGTATATAACGTGTGCACGAGTGCATCTAAGTTGTCCTGTCATGTAGCATAACATAGCTGGTCCTCCCTCTCACTCACTGCACGTGCATTCTCTCTTCTCTTCTCTTCTCTTCTCTTCTACCCTTCACAACCTATTTCATTTAATTCGTTTATTATTTCTACTTATCTAATACAAGAACATGAGATTAGATTGGTCTACTCTAATTCATACTAACATCTTTGTTTTGTTCAAGGTAACTATGTACTATAAGACACATTAGAAGACAATATATATATTCACTCACTCACTCACTCAGTGTTGTTTACTCATATTATTATACAATAAAATTCATCTACTCCTTTTGTAACAGAGGTTAAATAAGAGGGCTTTTGTTTTCATCCGCATCTTTTACAGAGCCATGGAGATGATTATCACAGAATAGTACATTTGGAGTTGGGCCTCATCAGATCATCCACTACATGAGTGCAGTAGTGGGTAATCAATGTGTTGTCATTAAATTTCATCTAATCATTACCCCATTCCGAGATATTTGTAAACTTTACCAATCAATATTATTTCAAGCATTTCCTTATCAAATTTATTTTTGTGATTTACCAGATTTAAGTATAGCTTAAATCTAAAAACAAACATCTAGTCTAAACAAAATTAAAAGAGTAGACTAAGATCAATCAAAACCAAACACACACAAGTATTCTAGGATCGTTTTCTGAATTTCATTTTCTTTGTAAACCTCATCTATTCTCAAAGACTTCATCAAACTATACAACAATGAGATCAAAAGAGTAGTAGGAGGAAGTAGAAACAATTCATTTCACTTCAAATGTAAGAAAACACAGAACATTAGCATCCAATATCATCAAAATGGGGGAAAACAGAGCATTTGAAATGAACTTTCAAATTAACCATGGATATTAGAGTTCATTTCAAATTCAGAGCGTAAATATAGTATAAATTTGGGATGGTATTATAGAAGTTCAGAACCAACAGAAATGCATATAAGAGAACTCACCTTCAACTTCTAGCAAGAGCTAGGGTTTCCACAAATAAGAGAGAACGATTGGAGAAGATAAAGTGCCATCGATTTATGAGCTCTGAGATCGATTAGAGAGATGGAGAAGATTAGAGAGTCATCGATTGTACAAATGTGAGGAAGAATAGAGATTAGAAATCACCTTGTTAACCCTAAATTGTTTCTGAGATCGATTAGAGAGCCATCGATTGCTCAAATGTGAAGTTGATTGCAGACGAGTGACTCAATCTGCAACAAATGCAAAGTTGATTGGAAAAATGATGAAACGAGACGAAGCCAACTTCATGAAACCAGAGAGAGATGGCTTACAATTCTAGATCGAGTAAATGAACTTGGAAGAGATACAGAAATGGCGAAAGACGGAACAAGAGAGAGATGGCTTACAATTCTTTCTGCGAAGCTGATCATCGAGCACAATTTAGTTGAAATCTTGAAAGAGTGATTTGAAACCCTAAAATCGCCTTCGTTGAAGAAATTTGCATACGGTTCTGAGAGATTTTGAACTTCAACTGATAATGGAGTTATTTGGTTCTGAGACGCGCAAGTGAAAACTGATAAGTGATAGGGATGTTATCGCGCTTTCGATAATTAGTAGCGCTTTTTCAAATCGATTCCACTCGAGTATCAGTAGCACTTTGTTTTTCTCCCAATTAGTAACACTTTACACTTTGTTTTACACGTGAATGTCACATGGCAATTTAATAATGTCACAATTTTGAATAGTAACAGAAAATACATGATACAATATAATACAATGAGTATCACTCAAAATATGATACTAATTATCGTTACAGATTGCCAATAATGGTGTAGTGATCAAGAAGCAATTATATAGATATTTCCAAATAATCGAACTCCATCTTCACGTCCTTCTTCAGGTAGGGAAAAAAAACTTTCAGTAATAGTCTACTGAACTTAGTCCTTTCCTCGTCCATTTATTCGAGCTTGCCAAATGAAACATTACTTAGTTTTGGATGCCATCACTGAGATAAATTGAAATCACCACTTGTATTTTTCCTTTGGTAGAGGGGGGAAGTGAATCCCAACCTTGATTTTGCCAGATCAAATTCTAGAAGATTGTTCTCCATCTGGTGTCCTCCAATAACAATGGTTGTCGTAGTCCACTGACTGTCGTCCACAAATCCCAAACACAAGACATTGTCGCCAACTTCCCGAGCACCATCTACCCCCCCCCCTCGACAGCCGAGGATGAAGCGTCCACTGGTGGCACATTCCAAGCATTTTGACTTGGCACGAACGCGATAGACTGTGGCTCAGCATTACTAGGCGTGACGCTAGTCGTGGGAGAGACCGTTTGAGTATCGACGATGGCATCCTCGTGCATCACCTGATGATCCCTCATACCTTCAATAAGCTTTTCCTAGGCTCCCTCATTATAAGTCACATCACTGTCAAGGGGAGGAGTATGATTTGTGACTTCAACATTCAAATAAGGAAAGACATTTTCATAGAACTTCACATCCCTCGACACAAAGAACTCTTTTTTCTCAAGATCAAATAAACTTCATCCCTTCTTACCAAACGGATAACCCACAAAAGCACATTTACGACTTCGACTGGCAAACTTGTCACCTTTAGCGCATTAATTATGGGCATAAGATAAGCAACCAACAACTCGCAAGTCACTAAAAGAAGGTGTACAATCAAATAGCATTTCATATGGAGTTTTGTTTAGGAGAACACTAGAGGGAGTCCGATTTATTAGGTGAGCAACGGCCAAAACGCATTCTCCCCAAAAATAGATTGGTAATCCCCCTTGAAACCTCAATGCACGAGCGACATTGAGAATATGTTTATGTTTCCTTTCCACTTTTCCATTTTGTTGAGAGGTACCCACACAGGAGGTTTGAAATAAATTTCATTAGCCACAAAGAAATTTTTCATGCAGTTAAACTCTGTTCTATTGTCACTACGTACAATTTCAACTTTTGAGAGAATTGACGTTCAATCATGGGAATAAATGACATAAACATCTTGAAAACTTCTCTTTTATCAATCAATAAATAAACCCACACAGCACGTATATAATCGTCCACTAAAATTAAAAAATAACGAGCACCACACGAAGAAACTTCATCATACGGACCTCATAAATCACAATGTAGTAACTCAAAAATCCGAGTTGATTTATTGGCACTTAAAGAAAAACGATCTCTAGAATGTTCAACACGATGACAAACTTCACAGGCTTTATTCAAATGACCCCTAGAATTATTAAAAAAAAATGAAGCAACTTCACTACTGTCTCGGAAGGATGACCCAAACGACTATGCTATAGCTCTAAGGACTTCGAATTATCTATCGAAACCGCTTGTACCTGTTATCCATGCCGTAGATAGTAAAGTCCATCTCGTCTCTCACCCGTGCCAATCACCTCCCTTGAATGCAGGTCCTGTATAGCACACAAGTTAGAATTAAATTGGACAAAGCAATTTAGATCATCATTTAGTTGTGAAACCGAAATTAAATTGCAGTTTAACTTAGGAACAAAAAGAACATGTTGGAGTATTATTTTGTCCGTGAGTTTCACGACACCCTCCTTAGTAGTAACCACCGTTTGACCATCCGGAAGGCCCACGGGACATGGCGAAACTACGTTAGTATCCACTAAACAAGATTCATCACCAGTAACATGATGAGAACATCCAGTATCAATTATCCAAGAATCCATTTTCAACTTACCATGCAACCTGTTAGGAGTGTGAAGAGTACCAAATGCAGCTGTTAACGCCGTCCACTGTTCTGCAGTAAAACCTGGAAGAGGTAGCGCAGCAGGAGCGGGGTTCAGCTTCCCAAGAGATGCGCTGTGAGTAATGGAAGAGGTACCGCCGACCATGGTTTAGGAAAAAAAAATTTGAAGAAGCAATTTTCGCTTTGATACCATGAAAGATTTAGGGTAATTGTTTTTCTGTATTCTCATTAACCCAATGAAAAATATTATACAAGAAGTCCAACAGTAGCTTTCCTAATTTCTCATAATACCTAGCAATAGTGTAGTTTCCTATAACAAAGCAAGTACTCATATATAGCTATCCTAGAATAAATGAAAGAATAAAGAAATAAACCACCTAAATAATCTCCTAACAACTAACCATAATGAGCCTCCTTGAGGAAAGCCTTAGGGCATGTTTGGTTACCCCTTTGACCATTGTAATGTAATGGCTATTACAATGGTTAATTGCATTCATTAGTTTGGTGGCATAAAAAAGCATTGTAATCATCATTCCCATTACCAATTTGGTTGTAATGGCCATTACATCCTCCCACCCTATGAATGGCCATTACATTGGCCATTGTAATGGTCAACAAAGCAAAATGACTTCATTTGCCCTCGTCATCTTTGTTGTTGTGTTGAAGTTTTTATGATTTGTAGTGAGGGCATATTTGTAAAGTCACATTCCCACTCCCATTACACTTATAGTTAAACCAAACACTCCTTTTACATTCCCATTACTACTCCCATTACCACTCCCATTACTACTCCCATTACTGTTCCCATTACAACGTGGAACCAAACAGGGCCTTAGTGAAAGGTTGTATATGGAGCTATGCAAAAGGGTAAAAGGAGCAGTGGTACTGAGCTTTGTTCCTCCGTTACCATTTCTATCAATGGACAACATTGATGTGTTCAATGGAACCACAGTTTTGTTGTTGATGACAATGGATTTCACTCCAATGTAGTATGACTTAGAACGGCTTTCAAGGGAGTCAACTGGGAAGCGAGAGTTGCTCAACAAAGGAGTGTAGCTGAACATCTCTGAGACATCGGACATCGTAACCAGGATATACCCTATAAGGACCACCACCAAAAAATGCAATGTCTTCAGAGGACGATGGTAGGCACACTGCAAATTTTCTTTTTAATTTGAACGCAGCTGAGAATTGAGCCTGTAAGGCACTTCTAGTCCATCCTAGACCAGCTATGCCCATTGCATCATTAGAAAGACGGTACAAGAAAAACTTGTGCTACAAGTGAAAGCAAAGCGAAGAATGGTGACATTAGGACCAGGGTGATGGCCATTTGTGGATTGCATAGATAGAACATCTTCTGTAACGGTTCCATTGACCAAGGAGGCTCGTTCAAATGGGTTAAATGGGTCGCTAAAACAAACGCGATCATGGCATACTTCTTTAGGGCCACGGGTGCATCCATGCACACCACAGGGGATTGTAGAGCCAATCATGGAGCATCGAGATGAACCACAACGTGTTACATGATAGGAAGAAGAAACATAACGGTCTTCATCACAGTTAACCCAGAGGACCTTGCCTTCTAGGTCAACAACAACTTTAACAGGAACAATAGGGGTCTTTGGTGGATAATGGTGGTATATTGGAGTGTTGTAGCATCTTTGGAGATTGGGAGGAAGACTGCTGTGGGTTTGAATGTGGTATTTTGAGCATTGATGGTGTAGGAGATGGAAGAGAAAACAAGACAAGAGAAAAGAAAAGAAAAGGAATTGAACTGAAGATGAAGCCATTGTTACTAGTAAATTGTGTGAAGGAATGCAAAGCAATGGAGAACATTTTATAATGAAACTGTTTGAATAGATTAATACAACTTGATCCATAATTGACAGCTACAGTATTGAAATCATGGGCTAAAAGATATTTTAGAACAAAAAAAAAAAACGTTTGAATAATAACATGAGGAAAATATGTGACTAAAGTAGGGGTGGGCAAACGGGTTGAGGATCCGCGAGTTTAAAACCGAACCAGACCGTTTTGCTCTAAACGGTCCGGATTGTAATTTTGTATTTTTAGATACAGTTCGGATCGGTCCGGATCCGTTATAAAACGGTCCCGGTCCCGGTTTCTATTTTTTTAAAAGAAACGGTCCGGGTTAGACCCGTCCGGACCGTTTCAAATTGCATTTACTATAAAAACCAAAACCTAACCCTAAACCTAAACTCTCCTCTCTCTGTCTCTCCTCTCTTTGTCTCCGTCTCGAGAAGGGGAAGGAGATCTCCCTCTCCTCTCTCTGTCTTTGTCTCGAGAAGGAGATTTCCCTCTCCTCTCCACTCCTTTCTCTGTCGAAGAAGCAACAGAGAAGAGATCAACAGAAGAAGCAGAAGAGATCAGCGAGATCAACACTCGCTGAAGAAGTAGAAGAAGCAGCAGAAGAAGCAGATCAACGAGAAGAAGCAGATCAGCGAGATCAGCGAGAAGAAGCAGATCAGTGAGAAGAAGCAGAAGAAGATATCAGCGAGAAAAAGCAGAAGAAGCAGCAGAAGAGATCTAGATGATGGATCGATGATTTCTGGATCGATGATTTTTGGATGATGTTGATCGATGATTTCTGTTGATGGATGATTTCTGGATGTTGATCGATTTTGCATGAATATGATAGATCGAACCAAATTTATTTTTCTGTTTTTTTTTTTTTTTGAATGCAAATTTTTCTGTTCTTGGATCTCTTATTGTATGAATATGATCGATTTCTGGAATATGATCGATTTCTGGAAGTTTGGAACCGTTGAACCGAACCGTTTAGAACGGTTCGAGTTAGGTTCGGTTCCTATTATCAAAATGAAGGGAACCAGACCGGACCGGATCCGTTAAAATGTAAACGATTCGAGTTAGGTTCCTTCAAATTTGGAACCGATCTGGACCGTGCCCACTCCTAGACTAAAGGAGTTTTCCTCCATGACTACAGATCAGATCTATTTGCAGAAATTCTAAATGGCGAGGAAAGGGGCGAGGAAATCAACGAGGGGAGGGTATGACCGCTCATTCCCTCGAGATGCATGTCTACATTTTTGAGATGCATAACAATGCGAATCTCAAAGAAAGTGAGCGGTAAAACCCCTCCCCTAGCTGATTTTCTCGCCCCTTTCCATGACAATAAGAAAGGTTGGATCTATCTGTTATTAGTTATATGATATGGTGACCCGCAATTTTTCATTTTAAAATAAAAAAGATTAGGAAAAAAATCACTCAATTTGCGCTACGAATCTATGGATCACATCAACCGACGATAAAAGAAATCATAGTTTCAAGATGATTCTTTTGCTTAAACAAGTTGGTAATATAATAAGAAACTAAAGACAGGTGCAGCTTCCACCGATGATGGTTTGCCAACGAAACTATCACAATTCCCTAGCTGGAGGTAAGTTTTCACCATCCATGATGCATAGAGATAAGTGACACAACGAATCTTTAATGTAAGGGTGTGTTTGGTAGCATGGAATCCTATGTCATGAGAATTTATGAGGAGATCCTTACATTTTAGGCTAAATTGATATATCACCATTTGACCACCATTTGATTTTGTGAGCAATAGTGGGAATGGAAGTCCCATGAACATGAGAATATCACTCATTGGTCTCCCAAGGCATGTGATTCCCACGTTCATGAGATTTTCATTCTCACCATTGATAACAAAATCAATAGTGCATGTAGAGTTATACATCAAATTAGCCTAAAATATAGGGGTCCCTTCATGAATTCTCATGATATAAAATTTCATGTAACCAAACACACCCTAAGTTTCTTTTCTAAGAATGTGCTTATGCATCTCAATGTATTATTATCAGCTATTATAGACCATCTCAAGAAATCATCCATATAGCTCTAGAGTGCTTAGAGCTATATATCAGCTAAATTTTCAAGCCATCAGGAATTTGTTAGAATGGGTAGGGCTTGCTTGAGACCATATAAAGACTTGTTTAACCTGCGTATTCAAATTTTTCCCTGTCGACCGAATTCAGGAGGAAAATTCATGTACACATTCTCAAAAAGATCACACTATAAAGAAAAACATTGTTGACATCAAGTTGATATAAATGTCAACCCCGTGTGATTGCAAGAGCAAAGAGAAAACTAACAGTAACCAATTTAGCAAAAGAGCAAATGTCATGAATACTTTTAACTTAATTGTATCCTTTAGCCACAAGACGGGCTTTGTAGCGCTCAACACTGCCATCGGTCAAAATGAAGCTCACACAAACCACATCTAGTTAAATTTACATCATGGAAACTCCCTTGGCATAGTGGTACTATCCGTCAATCTCTAACCATTAAATTGTCATACCATTGGCGGATTTTAATATGTTGTGCACGCAACACATCTAGATGAAAGAATTTGAAAAAGTTCAGTTTTGGTGGTAACTTACAAAGAATGGCAGTGAGTTTTTTTTTTTTTTTTTGTTTCAAATCAAGGTACAAAAATTCCGAGATTGCAACAGTAAAGAGGTCCCATACATTGATCGTCTGGAAGCATCGTATATGGACCATCTTCTAAAAACATCGTGCTATTTGATCTAGTAGAAAAAAGTTAAGCATATCATTCGGAACCCAAAAGCTGCAGATTATTGCAATAATATGCCATTCAAATAATATAACACATTTATATTCAAATAAAAACATCGTCCCTGCATGTCTTGGCAAATGCCATTTCTGTCGAAAAGAAAACATGGAACTACGAGATAAGTGTTCTTTCTTTCAAAATACGTTACGTTACGTGTTAGTGTGTTGATGGATCTTTAGGCACTGGAAGGGCTAATACCACTAGACATCATCTGCACTATTCTCCGTTGCTGATACAAACTGCTTTATTATATATCTTTGATTTTCTCCATTCCGATTTTCTGTTACCACCTTCCTCTACCTTAGAAGAAGAAAAGCTTCTAACCCTGTCTTACGAATATTTCTTCACCAAAGGCCACACTGCTCCTTGATGGAAATCATGGGACCCTGGTTGTCACGCCCCGACCTGCCACGGGAATCGCAGCGTGCCGATGCGTGAACTAACACCTACACAGGCGGATCGTAATCGGCCACAACATCATAATATAACACATTCTTGATACAATAAACAAACGGAAATAAAACTACGCTAAAGTTTGAACAAAATAGATATATATTTGATTCGCCCCGCCAGAGTCATGGCGACAAAACCAGTATACAAACATTTAGTTTAACAATATAGTACATCTGAAACACAGAGGAAGCAAAACATACCCGTACAGGGTGGACACAACCAAAAAGCACAAAACGCTCCTACAACGAAAACCGGGGCCTACGCACCACGATCAGCAGGAACTCCAACACTGCCTGCACTCCTATAGAAGCACACCCCTTGCGGGGTCAGCAAAGCACAAAGCTAGCTGGTGCGAGCGAACTAAATACAAATAATAAAATACTGTACAAGAAAAATTCATGCCAGACAACAATAAATAAACAACAAGTTCTAAAGTCTAAATCACACCGTGTCTCTAAGGATAATGTTTCTAAGTTCCAACAACAACACAAATATTTCAGATTCAACAATAACTACCAGTTTATTATATGTCGATTATTACACGTGATTCAACATGGTAAATATCAAGCAATGGAAATGAATCAATCTCATAATTCCTCCTAGCCTCCTAGGTATAGCAATTAGGTTGAAACCAAAAATCCGGTAAAATCCTGTATAAGTGTCTCATATCGTAGGTATCCGCATACCCTACGAATGTGTCTCACCCAGACACATCCCACAACGTGCACCAGTACCACTTCGGGCTTGTTTGTATCCTAATGGGGTGCCATCTGCCAGGATACAAACTCAAATATCCCGAACGACTGGCCTAACACGGCCAACCTAACATAATCAAAATCAAGCGCGCTGGGAGGGAAAGCGAGTAATCTCCAAAGCACGTCCTCCAGGACCCGTCCTACTGCACTCTATAGTGGCAAGTGCGTGCGGGAGCTCACCGCACCTCAGCAAGCTTGCCACATGCAGTATCGTCCACAATGTCAGGTGTGAGTCATCTCAAGCACCATCCAACTCTCGATGCGAGTAAGCTCCTAAGCATCGGCACAACAGGCATTATAGCGGGGTAAAGACACTTATACTACTATCCACATGCACAAATGACAAATCTGTACATAACCAAATGTACAAACGTGCAATCATAATCAATTCGGCAATTTTATAAAACCACGACTATGCCAGGGTCCCAACATGACTCAAATCACCACAATAAACTTATTCGAGTCGCTTATCATACATGCTCAAGACTCGAAAATTCACGGTAAAACATGATAGGCTATGCAACCTCGAAAACAAAGCATACAAGTCTCATGTCATTACACCAAAGCCTAATCACAACAAAATTACTATTCGATTTCATTCAAGTATAACATGTTTTCCGAAAGTCCAAGGCATAATTCATTCACACATAACTAACACAATTCTCAAATATCTGAAAACTCCGAATTTCGGATTTGGGTTCAATTCTACACAATTGACGGTATACTGTAAAAATTCAATTCAAATACTTATTTCTTAAAATACAAATTATAGTTCTACTCACCTGGCGGAATGGATTTTCAAAACCCAATTCCTACCGGTCGAAGCTCCAAAGACGCAAAACCACGAATGCGGGGCCACGAAAATTCTAAAACTGCAAGGCGGACTCGAAAATGAGAAAACTAGCCGAAAACTAAAATAAATAAATAAATACAAGCGGTGCGCGACGAAAAGAAAAACTTACAGGCAATAAAAATTCGGCAACCACCCCGCCGCAACCCAAAGTGGGGCGAAAACGCGCCGAAACCCTCCCTACTCCGGTCGAATCGCTACCAAACTGCACAACAGCCCGCAAAAGAGTCTAAGGACTCTCGGGGTCACGAAAAATGAGGCTCACCCACGCACCCAAAGCCCGATTTCACGTCGAGGAACCCTCCAAACAAACATGCACCCTGATTTTTTTGAAAAAAAAATTGGCCAACCCCAAAATAGTCTTGCATGTCGGTTCTAAGGGCTCCCAAGGACGTCACCAAAGCCCCAACACGGCTGATCGGAGCTAAGGAAACCGATCAAACCCCAAACCAAAAGAAAACTGATTTTTTTTTTTTTAAAAAAAACGCAGGTCTCACACTGGTGCACCCACTACACCAAATTGGCACTTTTGTAACAACTCTAAAAAAAATATCACTTTTGAGATGTTACAATTCACAAAACTATAAACTATTTCAAGTCAAAACTAAATTTAGTCAAAAAAATGAAAAATAGTAACAAAAAAAAATAATACAATAAGTTGGACCACCATGAATAGTATCACTTTTATAACCATACTCTTCATGGTGATACAATTATTGTATCATTTTTTGTTTGTGAAAGTGTGTAAAATTGTTAGGTGGATTGTTACACTTCAAAAGTGATACTGTTTTTGGGGTTGTTACAAAAATGCAAATTTGATGTAGTGACCATCTGGATCAGGCTTCAAGTTGCTGAAATTTTATTTGTTTTATTTTATTTTACTATTCAGTCTTGGAGTGTGATTGAAATGTATTATATATTATATTTAAATGACAAGCTTATGAAATTCCTAGTCGTAATATTGGAGCTGATGAAGTAGTAGATATACTTGGTGCACTTGAACATACTGCTACTACTATACTACTGCTTTTGATTAAAAACAATTTATGGGTAAACTTTCAATCTAATAACTAATTAAGATATAGAGTCTGCTTGACTAATTAACATTCTTACTTTGGAAGGATGCATGCATGCAAATCATTATGTAGTAGCTGGTAGATAAATCAGCACGATTAACACATGCACCGCAAGCCGCCCAAGCTGTATATATTGGAAAATTATGAGCAAACCAGCAGTCTCCGAAAGAAGCTTGAGGTCAAAGTGGTAAATTTGACCATCGCTGGGCAGGTTTGATGCATGCATCCGTACCGCCCTTCTAAATTGAACACTTGACACTTCAATTATGGCAACAAACTCAATGGGAGAAATCGTGCTGCTTTCTATATTTCTCAGCTGCCATGACAAAGATGGGAGATATTAAGCCTCTTACTGGCTCTTCTGGCCAGATTAGGAGGGTGTGCAGAGTTCCCAACTGATCATGTGTCATGCATTTTGTCGTAAAAGTCTCACATTCTTTCATAGTTATACACAATTTTCTTGTGTTTTTGTCCACTATTTGGTTCATAAAATTGGATCATGTACTAACTTGTTTTGTGTTCAACCTCAAAGGCAAAGTGTATGTGATAATAACGGATTTTATTTCCTATATTTTCTCCCGACTTCATTAAAAATTTTGATGTTTCACATTTCTATCAAGGAGGCTGCTAAGCAACAGAGGCTATATGACCCAAATAGGATACGAAATTCGAAATCACCCAAGAAAAGAAAAAAAAATCCACACGTAACTGTAAAGGAACCAAAAAATTAATTATCATATGATAAGAGAAACTTTACAGTAAACCAGAAGTTTCTGTTTACTGAAAAAGGATGTCATTTAACTAAACAATGTTGTCGCAAAACACCATGTCAACTTTCTGACCATTACAACATCGATGGCGAGACTAATTTGGTTGGTAAGAGATGCATATTTTTTAATTGTGGTGTTGATCAATCAAAAAGAGGATAACATGTTGAACTGGTTTATTATATTGGCTCCATAACTAAACATAACAGTTTACTAATCTGTAATTAGAGACATGCAGTTTGTAACATAAAGTTGATTGAAAATTTATTTCGCCGAGTATACAATATGAGACACGCATGTCCCATATTGTTGTTATATTCCAAAAGAATAGAAAATCACCAAAGAATCAAATAACAACAGTGTCAAACCCTCCCTAACTAAAAACATATATCATGGTTATGCAGATTTTTTGTATAAATGATCAATTGGGAACACTGCACAACCTCCTAATCTGGCCAGAGGAGCCAGTAAGAGGACTAATATCTCCCATCTTAATCATGGCAGCAGCAAAATCGGAGTAGAAAGCAGCACGGTTTCTGCTATACTCTGTAACCAATGCATCAGTTGATCCTCCATTGAATAAAACTTGATCTGAATTGAGAAGACCTTTTCTTTGAACCAAATTCCTAAAGTAGTTATTATCAAAGGAATTTGGAGTCACCAAGTCTAGAGGAGCCAAGTTTCCATCACCACCAGTGGCAGGACAACGACGTCTCCTAGTGCTCCTAAAGCCAGCATCAATGTTGGTATCATTGCTGTATATTCTACCGCGGAAAGTCACGCATGTGGCTTGGCCTATTGTATGTGCACCTGAGAGTGCCACCATATCTCTGTCGTTGAGTCCTTTGCGCCTGAAGTTTGCAAGAAGTTGGTCTAGATTATTAAAGGCAAGTGGGAGGTCTGCCTCTGCTTGGGCTCTATTAGCTGAAGTTGAGTCTCTTCTCCCAAGCTTTACTTGCCATGATGGTCCTCCAACCTATATTCAGAAACCATTTTATTAGGAATTAATAATTATAAAATAAAATAAAATAAAAATCAAAGTCAATATAATATGGCATGCAACAATACGAATAACATTGGTGTCATGTATATGTACTACTCACATAAGCAGAAGCATCTCTTGCGGCAATGGCAAGGATATCAGCGCAAGATACTACCCCAGGGCAAACGCTCTCAACTCGAGATTTCACGGTATCAATGACTTCAAAGCCTCTCAGTGATTGCAAATTCTGTAGTGCTGACTTCTCACTTAAAATGGAAGGACCCTCATTAAGCAAGACTGATGCATCACATCCCTGCAATATAAGTGAAAGATCCAAGTTTAAGCGTGAGCAACAATACATTATTAATTCTGTTGGTCATCATCAGTTTGATATGTAATGTCTTGAACATTAGTTACCTGAACAAAGCAGTCGTGGAAATGGAGACGAATGAGAGATCCAGCCATCCGACGCTCACGAGAGATGGCAGCCCTAATTGCATTCTGGATGGTGGTGAGTGCATTAGGACATGTTCTATCATAGAACGTAGACGATAGCTGTGCTTCGCATGGCAAATTTATTGCCAATAACAAGCTGATCAAAATGGTGAATGCAACATCTGATGTTAAGGAACCCATTGATAATGATTCACTCGCTAAGAAAATAATTGTCAAACTCAAAACTTAATTACTGAAAGATGAACTAAGAATGAGAGGTACTTCTGAAAGCACAATCTACTCTCCATTTTATAGGCACAGTTTCATTAATAGGGAATGGGGAGTAGTTACATTCAACGCGGTTTAAAATGTCAAAATATCAAAATAAAAAATCAATCTAGAGGTGCTAAACAGTAGAGCAGCTATGCTATGACCCATTCTTAAAATTTGACATCCAAAAGTTGGATCAAACCTATCTACTATGCAATATTGAAAGGTCAAATTTTCTGCATGCATGTTTTGCAGTTTCTTTCTCGCTATCTTTCCTCGCTCATTCCCTCGACGTTTGGAAGGCTTAAATCAGGAATTCTAAACGCCGAGGGAAAAAGAGCGAAGCCCCCCTTGAGATACGCACTGTCGCTAATCTCAAGGGGGATGAGCTCGCTCTCTTTCCTAGCTCATTCCCTCAGATGTTTAGAAGGGTTAGACTTCAATAATGCAAGCTGGTGTTTGTTGTCTCTACAGGAAAAATATCAAGTTTGACCCAGGAGCACTCATGTTTGCTTCTTCCAAATCCTTAACCTTATGGTCTTTAATATAAATATTATATATATCCTTAGAGGGGAAAAAAAAAAGTTTGACCTGAGACATTTTCTTAGGGCTTGCGCTAGGAGCATCCAGCAAACATGTGACACCCAATACATGATGTACTAAGAGCATGTTTTGCTCACAGAATTGCTACAATGCCATATAAAATACAATACTTGTTGTAGATGTCAGTTTCACACAAGATTTCCAAATCCGCAACAGCAACGTTAGCTGCCATTCTAATTTGTTCTCACTGTATATCATGCCAGAGACAAAAGGCTAAACCCCATGCTTAAAAATATCCAGAGGTAAAAATTTAAACCCCATGCTATAGTGAAATTAGTCAAAATTTGCATTTAGGGTTAGGGTGCAGGGTATGTTTGATTTCTACGAAAATTTGTCATGGAAATTTTTCAAAAATAAAAACTAGGAGAGGAAGTGGAACAAATCAAGAGGATGGTGACCATCATAAAATGCATGTTCTTCCTCTCCCTCATCACTTTTGGCAAATTTTCTTGGAAAAAATTTGCTCTTGTATAAAAAAAACACCGTATTTTTTTTTCAAAGTATTTTTTTTTTCGCGCCAAGGTGGAGATTGTTGGGAAAGTGTTGGTTTGAATAGTCCTACATCTAGTAAGGAAATGGTTCACTCCCTAATAGTAACGAGGCTTTTTAAGATAAAAACTCCACACCCGTGATCCCGATGGTAGGCCTAAATTGCGGTGTTTAAGTTGAGAACAATATCGTTGCTATGTATAGTGCACCTAGGCCGGCATACACTCCAACAATAAGAAGAAAAGGTTCTAACCCTGTCTTACTAATATTTCTTCACCAAAGGCCTGCTCCCTGATGGAAAACATGGGACCCTGGTGCACCATCTGGATCAGGCTTCAAGTTGCTGAAATTTTATTTGTTTTATTTTATTTTACTATTCAATCTTGGAGTGTGATTGAAATGTATTATATATTATATTTAAATGACAAGCTTATGAAATTCCTGTTGTCGTAATATTGGAGCTGATGAAGTAGTAGTGCACTTGAACATACTGCTACTACTATACTACTGCTTTTGATTAAAAACAATTTATGGGTAAACTTTCAATCTAATAACTAAGTAAGATATAGAGTCTGCTTGACTAATTAACATTCTTACTTTGGAAGGATGCATGCATGCAAATCATTATGTAGATAAATCAGCACGGTTAACACATGCACCTCCGCAAGCCGCCCAATATATTGGAAAATTATGAGCAAACCAGCAGTCTCGATCCGAAAGAAGCTTGAGGTAAAAGTGGTAAATTTGACCATCGCTGGGCAGGTTTGATGCATGCAGCCTTACCGCCCGCCCTTCTAAATTGAACACTTGACACTTTCAATTATGGCAACAAACTCAATGGGAGAAAAATAACGAATTACCAGCACAACAGCTTATAATGTTTGAATTGAACACTAATGTTTCGTAACCATAGATATTTGACAGCAAACATAATGACCAGGATTAGAGGTTTGTAGTTCAAGAAGTGCTTGTGCTGCTTTCTCTGCCAACTCAATCTTCCCATGGATACGACAGGCACCCATGAATGCACCCCATAAGTTTATGTGGTATGATAACTTTCAGCCAGCATTGGAGTCCCTTAAACCAAATCATAATAAACACTTCTCAAAGATAACGAAGAAGGGGAAGCCCTAGTTGCGTCTTGCGCCGCTGTTTGTGCGGCTGTGTGAGTGTGAGACTCGAGAGAACGAAGGCGACCTTCATCAACCAAACCTGCATGACTACAGGCGTATAACAAAGATACAAAGGTAATCCGATTTGGTAATATCCCACTTTGTAGCATCACAAGGAACAATTCGAGAGCTTCCTTGCCACGCCCATGATACCATGATATAACATTCTTTTCCTTCATCCCATCGAAAAAATACCTTCTTAGCCATATCAAGACTCCCATACTTTGCATACAAATCAATCACCGCAGTTCCCAAAATAACATCAAGGGAAAATCTCTTCCTCAATATATACTCATGAATGAACTTGGGGTCGAATGAGGTGTTGAAATGGGGTTCAAGAGATTGGATTCGTTGAATATCGAGATCAAATAAGGGTTGCTGTTCATGATTTTGTCCGAGGGGTTCTTCGATCTCTGCAGTTGATAAAAATGATCTGAAATGTGGATGTTTGGAGACGAGCTTTGCTATGCGTCGAGGGAAAGGGCGAGGAAAACAGCGAGGTAAAAGAGGTGGCGGGAGGTGAACGGTTCACCCCCCGCCACCTCTTTTACCTCGCTGTTTTCCTCGCCCTTTCCCTCGACATTTAGAATTCCCGGTTTGGAGACAGAGAAGGTTAGATTTGTTTTTCATACGATGTTGAAGAAGAATAAGCAGTTGATGAGACAGATTAGATGGTGGGAAGATCCTCCTATGGCTTCTTCTTCGGTGGTCGTGGTGGTGGTGGTGGTGAGAGGAGAAATCGCCATTGATTTTCATACGTGCTGAAGAAGCAGCTCCTCCGCATACACAATGGTTAATGACGTGAATGTCCACATCAACATGGTTACTAAACCTTTTTGCCTAGTCCGACTCTTAACCCTTTAAACATAAACATGTTCTGACTAGACCTCAAATTCTTTTTTTTAACGAGATACAAACACCCACAAAATCCGGAATGCAAGGCTACTCTAAACTGTTATCTCAATTTTTATAGGGATGAAGACTTGAGCCTTGACCACCTCTGCAAGAGGCCCCAAACCAGTGTTCCTAACTGAAGTAAAGGCAAGGAACACTTATTTGGCCAAAAAAGGTAACGGAAGATTTGACCTGCTGCTAAACTGCACAAGTATTACAAGCAAAAGAAAGAAAGAAAAAGGCATGATCAAAATCAAACTGTACAGCAACTAACAGCTTTAACCCTTGACTAAGAATGTGGGTGATTGCAATTAGCTCCTTTCTTGCAATGCCCACTCAGGTGAAATCTGCATATGCCAGTTTTCGGTGGAGGCCCGGAGGATCCACCACCTCTTCTATCCCCACCACCGGACGAAGTCTGCCTGTTCCATGACCTGCCACCACTATGCCTAGAATCACCACCTTGAGAAATCCTATCCCTACTCTGTTGCGGTTGGTTTCCCCATGAACCAGTATTTGTAGCTGGTGGGCCCCAACCCATGTTAGCGTTTCCCTGTGGCATCATTCCTTGAATTGCATTTGGAGTTGCCGGCGGAACTGCTCCCCAACCCATTGTTGCATTTCCCTGACCCATGTTTGCATTCTGTGGCGGTGGTATCCAGCCAGCAGTTTGATTTCCAGGTCCTGGTCCCCAACTAGGATTTGGATTTTGATTAGTCCCCATGCCCCAACAAGGATTAACTGGTACAGGAGGCTGCATGTTTAGACTAGCATCCCACTGGTTAAGAGTGCTTGCATTGTTGTAGCTGTTGTTCATATTAGGTGGTCCAGGTGGAAAGCCGGCAGCAGGATGAATTCCAGCTTGAGGGGCTGTGCCATAATTTGGTGCTGAATTATGTGCATATGGATCATTAGCCTGAGGTTGAGCAGCAGCATGCATAGGTGCAGAACTTGGAGTAGGTGATGGTAGACTACCCCATCCATGATTGTCTGCCTGTGGTTTATGACCATTACCAGTGTTCATTAAGCTGCCGGACAACACTGGTGCAGGAGGACTTGGACCCCAACCACCTGTATTAGTAGGTCCTGGTGTAGGAGTAGGAGGATTAGAAAAATCTCTTCTGTCATCCTGAGATGCTTCAGATGGCCAGTTCATACTACTGGTCTTCGGAGTAGGAGAAGGGAGGTTCGACAAGGCATTTCTGCTGCCCTGGTCAATAGCCCATCCTCCGGCTACAAGTTTTGGTGTCTCAACTGGAGGAGGACTACTCCAGCCCTTTGCAGGAGAAACCCAACTGCTTGTTCGATTATCAAGTGTCGCTACCCTTTGTTGATGAGGCTGTGCAGACCGACCAAATGAGCCTGATCCCCAAGCATTATCATTAACCAAACTAGAATTTCCATTAGCAGCTTGACTTGCTTCATTTCCATTTGAGTTCCACTCACCATCCCTAGTATATTCTCTATTATTTCCAGAAACAACATTACTGCTTGTTTGAAGTAACTCTTTAGTCAACTTTCCTTTTAATGCGTCATTGAGGAGAATTGAGTCCTCTTGCGTTTCATTAATTCTCCATATTCTCATATCAACAGGAAAGTATCCAGTTGTACTCCACTTGCGAAGCTGAACCATGGAAAAGGGTCCTTGAATTTTCCCAGCGGGGTCCTTGTAGTGCCATATCTTGTCTGTCTCACTTAAGTTAGGTACTACTGTAGGAGGTGCTTGCACAATGTCTGGCACAACAGCCTGGCCACTCCAAGTGCCAGTATCCAAAGCACTCTTCGACTGGTGTACATCTTTTCCTTGACTCCAAGAGGACTCATGAGTTCTCTCACCAGCTCCATCGCGTTTTTCCCGTGCAGCTTTGGCAGACACGTTTCTTCCAGGCTCCACTGCAATAGCTGCATTTTTCCGTGCTCCACTCCAGGTATCAATTGAGGCAGGGCTTGCTTTACCTGCGGATATTGGTTCCCTACCCTTCCTCATAAATCCAGTATCTCTTGGTCTCATATAATGCTCTGTATAAATTTCAAGCAAATTTTGATCAAGAGAGATCATCTCCAAAAACACAAAGTGAATAAGCATAGAATAAGATAAAGTTCAAGATATAAACCTTGTTGCTTATCCTCTGGCTCTGCTACGTCCTCCTCAGACTCATAATTCGGATCCATGTGTGGGTCAGCATGTATCTCAGGAACTTCCTGTAGTCTACGTGTTCGTTCCTCAGGTGTGTTCAAGAGCTGTAACTTTTCCACACACTCTCTAAGCGTGAGAATATGGTCAAGGATTACTAGAGGGCCTACTTTTGTATCTGTCAGCAGTTCTATCACTAAACTGGTGGATTCACATGTGAGAATAGGTCACAACAGAAAAAAGGAAATCATGAAAGCTAAGCAAATTAATCTGATAGGAATCGCACAGTTTCTGTTTTAACTCTTTGGTATGTAAACCATGACTATGAGCATGCACTTAAGTTGAACAAATATAACATAACAATGACATGCATACTGTAGTAACAAATCATGAATGCAACAAAAAGACAAGCACCTTTAGGAAGCACGTCATGGAGAAACACTAGTGTTCAAATGATGTCAGATAATGTCAACTGACTTATATATACTCAGTCAATGGAATTAAGTTATATTTTTTGTTTCTAAATATTCTCTTGCTCAAGTATGTGCCAGGTGACAGTCAACATATTCGTTTACCTTTTTTGTGTATAAAAAAGTCAAACAAGGTATTTCAATACCATAAAAAATGGGGTGAGCAGCTATTGTCAGTAGACGTTCTTCAGTAAAGAAAAAAACCTTTTAAAACTGAACCATGCATTTCCTTTTTTAGCCCATAAACCCAGTTCACCTATTTACTTCTGAAATCAAAATTGACAAAAGGATTCTATCCTCTCAAATAAAATTGAGGAGATCTTCACTCCTACCCTCCATCTCTCTTTCCCCCCAATGCACTCTGAAAATTCCATCTTGCATCAGCACCTTCGTCCCCATTAAACCCCATTAAATTCACAGTACGATCCAGAAATAAGCAAACAATAGGTGTTCCATGTCGTCAGCAGTTGACTAGACCAGATTGAACATCTAAAAGAGTAGAATTTATGGCTGAGTATCTGCAAGTGTGAGACAATTTTAAGACCTAGCTTGAGTGATAATGCTACTTGAAAGTCCCCGAGCCCAAAATGTGCTTCTTGAAAGCGTCTTAGCCCAAAATGTTATGTACCAGGGTGACTAGGTTTTGAACTAGTCCTGCTTGAGCATGACATTCTTCTTGGTGAGGGATTTGCGGCCAAGCACTGATGAACACCCCCCCCCCCCCCCCCCCAACACAACAGCAACAACAACAACAACAACAAAAAATGACAACAAATTTTGGTGATGATGTAGACAGATGCTGGTGTCTGCCTCCCCTATGAATTTAGAAGGCAGCGATCAATAAATAAGCATGTGACCGACAGATTAGCACAAAGAGAGCATCAATTCAGAATACGCACCCCTCTTTTCTTGAGGTTATCAACTGTTAGAATCTTCCCTTGAATCACAGTCCAAGGAAATATTTGGCATAGTTCTTCGTCAAAATCTTGCTGGTGCTGTTGGCCACAAACATTAGCCGAGAAACCATCTAGTTTCCCTTCCCAAATGTCGCTACATTGCTCATCTGTCATCTCCCTTGTCTAACTCCCATTCATCGAGGTTTCTTCAGATTAAAAAAAGGTTCTCCGGAGAAGGAACATCTTAATCCCACAAAATCTGCTGGCCAGTTCAGGATCGGACCAAGTCCTACAAATCAAATTCTCAAACAGCACCTACGACCTCGTCATTTGTTCCAAAGCATGAATAAGTTACAACCAACGGAGTAATGAGAGATATTCTAATAAGTTTAACAGGACAATTCAATAACAGCTATACACTAGAATATAAAGCATTAGTAACAAAAAGCATAAACTTAATTGGTAAAAGGATATTCCTTTCTGCGGCCCTGCTCACTCGCTCGATCACGAAGATGACTAACACGCAACTTCTCTGCTTCCAATAACTGCAACAAAAGAAGATTTAAAACCCAAAAAAAAATGAGAAAAAAAAACGAAATTCTAAAAAGCTAAAACCATCTGAACTATACTATTCCCATCACGATATAAATCACAAACGGATTTGCATGTCTTATCTACTTACATCATTGGCTCTTACTGCATGGAAAGTCATGGCTTTCTCCTGAACCTCACCCTAAATAAGCGACAAAAAATTTCTAAAGTGAACTTTATTCTGCATATACATGAAAAAAATAGATTGAAAGTGAAAAAGTAGAGTTATACCACTGTCATTCGGCTAATTAACCCACATTTAATACTCTGGCGCAGCCGCTTGCATTCGTCCTATAGAGAGAACAAATCTAATCAAAACAATGGAAAAATAGCATCTCTCAAACTAAAAAAAGAGTGCAAATTCACATGAAGATACACATGGGAAAATAGCATCTCCCTTAAAACAAGGTGCTTTGAGTCACCTTCTTACCGAGATTTGAGTAAACTGTGAAATACACAACATTGTAATAAAAATAGTCAAATACATTATGATTGTTTCACCAAAATCACAATCCCGTTCTAACATGGATGATCAAGGAACCACAAAAGTATGCAATCAGAATATGTTCCAAGAACTCATAAATTAATGAGCATAGCAGCAACTAGACTTTTTATGCATAAGCAGCACAGTCTACGACTAAATGTCTCCCAAATCTGAGCAGAACTTCTGTTACTTTCTTCAAAATCTCTGATTACAGGAGACTTACATCCAGATTTGGTCATTCTAGCAATTAAGAATTTGAGGTTAAGATATTCATCTAATGACAGTGACGTGTTGGAATACGAAAGTCTGGAGTGAAAAGGGAAAGAAAGCACTTCTTACTCAAACGCACACATAGCGAAAAAGGAAAAGCCTCAAAAGACACTCCCTAAAGTTCATGCTGGACCTACCACAAATAAAGGTCTCTCACATCTAAGAAAAAAAATCTGCATGCTTTTCATTACCCTGAAGACTCTTAAAGGTTTGACATAGTTTCTTCCTAGGTGAAAAACTGGTTTAGCAATTAGCACCATACCTTATTATTTTGCATAAGGCAACAAACTTTTATGTAATATGATATTGAATATAGTTTTTTTCCCCTTTTTTTTTAATGAATAAAACGTTACATTAAAAAACAGAAGAAGAGACAGAGTTCAAGAGAGCGAGGAGCTCTAAAACAATGAAACTGAGAAGACAAGCGAGGACCAGGCACGGTCCAAAACAAACCCCTGAGAAATACAAATAACAAAAGCAAAAAAGTAAAGCTAAAAACAAGTAGTCGTCAGTGATGAGAGAAACCCACTTGTAAAATAAATCAGAAACAGGGTTCGAGGAGCTGTATCCAAACTACTGCCCATTAGATGGACACAATTTTTATCATCTTCCAAAGGGCCCCTGGTTCAAACTTCTTCCCTCCACAGAGACGACTATTTCGCTCTTTCCAGATGCCCATAAAGAGATGAGGATGAGTCTGCCCCAGCCCCATTTCTTACGCGGAGGCAGACCTCTTTATTCCACTGACAAAACCATTGTAAAAGAGTGTCATTTGAAAGAAAAAGCCACTGAGATTCATTGGCAATAACCGTCCAAATTGACCTGGAGTGGACAGAGGACAACTAAATTAACTAATGAACAAGTGTTCAATTGATTCGGCAGCCCCTTCACATAAAACACATCTGCTCAGAAGGATAAGGACGCGCTTGGATAGATTATTAATGATGAGGATTTTTCCATGAGATTATCATGAGTTGGATTCATTGCAAAAAAATAAAAAATATATTAGAGTTTTAACTTAATAATGATGTTAATGATTGTATAAACTCCTGGGAATGTTGAATACTTGAGCTCGAAAAATTGTTCATTCTACTCATTATAAAAAGAAATAAACCTTTAATGGAGTTTTAACTTGTAACATAGTAATACGAAACAAACAATAAAAGCAAGATTGTGGTCCTTGTGTCTAAATACTTAATTTACTACTAAACACTGGTTTAAGTTTGAAACCCATTAACAAACACCACTGAATAAGGCAAACACTTAATTTTCCAAAATAAAGTTTAAAGTGGTAAAATAAGTATTTACAAAAGAAGGATATAGGTGTTATGTTGATGCATTTGGCATTATTAATTCTTATCATCAATTAATAAATTTGATGTATCCATCTTCGATGAGAAAGATGACATCTCAAACTCAATAGATACAGTACAGAATGGTGAGAGGGAGGGATTCACAGTTAAATCTTGCTTTAGTCTCATCTCAAACTCAAGCTAACGTCAAACTCAGCAATCAGTGTCTCCACTTAATGTGCTGTGGAAGAAACAAGTGACTCCAAAATATAACTTTGTCATTTAGACCATAGTTTAGCCGTTTAGGGAGAATGCTCACCACCGATCTGCTTGTTAGTAGAGGTCTCATCATCCCAAACACAGATATATCGTGTGTGGAAGGGGTTCAGAATCCATTCAAGCATCTATATGAGTGCACACATTTTAAGCCGCAAGGCAACCAGTTATGTGTGAGGCTTCCAATAGCCACCATGTGAGTCAACTCGGAAAGAGAAATAAAATGTTCAGATATCCTACATGCCACAATGATGGTGTGTTTCTACAGTGGATTTGGGGTATTTGTTGGTGAGGCGGGGTATCTGATGTTCCTTATTGCTCTTGTATGGTCAGCCGGTCCAAGTAGCTAATTAGAAACACAAGCAATGTAATCATTTTAGGCTTGCAGAGCTGTGCGAGTTCGTCACTAGCAACCACCTGCCTCTCAGTTTCCTTTGATGATATTGCTCATGCGTTTTACTCATAAATAAAAATAACAAACAAAACAAAAATAAAACATGAGAAAGATGGCATTGTATTAAGGTTTGTTCTTTTAGATGACTGGAAGAAACAATGGTGTTCGGCAACATTGATATTCTTACACGTTAACAGAAATTGTGTTTTTCTGATTAAAAAAGATAAGAAAAGAAAAGATCCAATATTCAAAGCAATCACTTTGATAAAAAAACATCTACTTAAACGTTACATGTCATGGAATTTGAGTTGTGCAAATTTTGAGTTCTTAACTTAAACTTTGCAATTCCTGTAGTTGGCCTTTATATATATATAGTCTATCTTAAAATGAAAAATATATTTTTTGCAGGTTTCATTTCACCTTGATGAACTGCGCACTCAGTTGACTACATATCCATCACATGATCTTATTTAATTCAATACGAATATTCAAGGTTCAAAGAAGGATGCATGATAACAAGTTTCCAGGATAGGAAGATAGCAAGTCAACCTGGAAGATAAAAAGCATAGAGATTTCGCTGCTCAAGGAAAAATCAATCAAAGAATTGGATGTGATAAAAGGAACTGCCTATAGAAAATGTTCTATTTTATCACCTCAGAGAAGTCCTGATTTGAAATTGTGTCCATCGATATGACTTCAGTCTTGTTTAAATTTAATATCTCCAGCACAATATCAGTTGTCCTTTTACCGGTCTTATATGGTTCTGCAGCTTTCCGCGTACCTGAGTATTCAGTCATGAATCAATTTACAAACCTATATCCTTCACATTTGTGCATTCACAAGCCAAAGAGAGTAGGAGAATATATAAGTTCCAATATTTACCTACAACTGGCACAAGCCTGTACATATCCTGCTTCTGACCTGAGCCGGAAATTCTAATCCTCACAAAAGCGCCAACAACCTTGTCAGAGAATTTATCACTATCTTCAAGTAAGTCTTCCATTAAGTTACGCCGCAAATAGAGTAATTTAATGTTGTGAACATCGATTGCTGCATAATCATCAAGATTAGTCTGTGGCCCTCTCCCATCTCCCCTTTTACGTGTTTTCCGTCTCTTGTCCTTTTTGTTGGAACCACTGCTACCATCAGCATCTAACTGATTAGCCTCAGTATCTTCATTTCCCATTTGAATATCCTCTGCCTGAGTATCCTCTTTCACAAGGAAGTGATTTTCAATAAGCTTTAACATTTCAAAGTGTCCGACACAAGCCTTACCAAATAGATTTGCGAACCTTGTATCACAAAGGATTTGACTTTTTCGTTTAGGATCACGTAGATTGTTCTGCTTTATATATTCCAGTAATAGAGCCTGAACATCAAACTGGGATACAAAGGATTTATCGCCATTTCTCATATGTGCAACAAACTCCAATAGCTCTTCTGAAGCCCACTCGGTATTATGTGATGTAGATGTCCCTTCTTCACCAACGAACTGTGTGACACTGGAAGCAACCTCCTCCTTAGAAGCCTTTGACTGTCTCTTGGGCCTTCTCTTTTTAGAACTACTGGTTTCCCGGTTCCCAAAAGAACTTTCTGAATCAGAACCTTGATCATCATTAGCATCATAGAGATCTTCCGAAGATTCCTCTTTATGAACTGATGCATTAGATCCTCTCCATGGATTCCTGGCTTGATTGAGCTCATCGGAACTTATCAACAGCTTCCTTTTCAAATCTAACCAGTAATCCTTGAAAAGATACTCCCAACTACTTCTGTCATTAAAATCTACTTGATCCTGTCCACAACATATATGAAAAAGAACATGGAAGGTATAAGAAGAAACACACCAAACGGATCAGAAAATTGAAATACTGATATTATCTAAAACAAATACTGCACGCCAAACAAAGTTCTTCATCAAGTAACAATATGATATAAATCATCTTCCAAGCAGAAGTTAATGCTCTCAGTAACGAAACAGCTGATGAACGACACACAGTGTTTAATACAACTCCTGAGACTGCAGGAGTGAGCAACTTCAAAACAAGTATTATGGTAAATGCAAAAGAAAATTGCTTGCGGATGCCTTGTGCATGCACAACTCAAATATTAAATTTATTCTCTTCGCAAAATTGTTCAACTATCAAACAGAAGTTCACCTTTCATGAAAATTAAAATACACAACTCTATATCAAAATGAGAACAAGAAAATAATTACCACTACTTGCTAAGAAAAAAGTAATATGTCAAAGAATTTTGCTACAAAGTGAATAAGCCCATATAAACTTAAACCACATTCTAGCCAATGTAGGCCTAAATGGGTATCAGTGATACCGTATCACATACCACATGCACTTAGGGGGTGTTTGTTTGATTAAGAGGTCTAGCCTCTTATAAAGAGCGAACCACTAAATTCTTAACAAGAGCTCTAATTGAGGTTACCAGCCTCTACCTAGAGGTGAAAAGAGGTCAATGACTATTTTGCACACAATGGACAATGCACATTAGTGGCACCTCAACGTAATTATGTATACAAAAGTGTAGTCTAGTAAAAACACATTAAGAGGATGTCGAGAGGTAGAGGATCCTCTAACAAAAACTAGAGGCTTAGAGGGGGGGTACCACTGATTCAGATTCCCCTCTGAATCAGAAGCTAAAAAACACCCCCGTACCCTCAATTCAGAAGAAAAAGAAATACTAAATTTGGCTACAATTAAGAAAATCAACATAATTAGAAAATACTTCCTAATACAACCTTAAATACTAATGAATGGTAATCTATAAGACTCTAGCGCTCCCCTGTAGCTGAAACTGACAGATTTTATAGAATTTTTTTATTTAATTTTTTTTCACTTTCTTTTAATCTGACTCCACATTTTGTACAAATCTAACCATGACAGACCTTTTCTTTTCCCCTATAAATCATGAATATGTCGAAACCGAATTGAATTCAGTGGTTCGGTTCAGCTCGGTTGTTTAAATTTAAAACTGAATGTATCAGTTTGGTTATTCCTGTAACAGATCAACCCTCCTCAAGCATGCATATGCCATGTAGAAATGGTGTGAAGCCTTGGAGATGATGCTAGAGTGAGAAAGGAAGAGGAGGGGGGTGGTCAATGAGCGAATGTGTGTAACCCAATCAACCATAATCATTCTAAGTTGGGCTGGTGACGCACCTTCAATTGGAATTGAGAAAAACTATGTTTCTAATAGATATACTACGTAACTCGCCCAGCAGTAAAGTACACTGGAGAAGTCTATAAAAAGACAATGAGACCACTACAGGAAGGACACGCAGATGAAGAACAGCATACATGGATTTAACATTGAAGGCTGAATGACAAGTTCAGAACCAGTCATCACTTTTCAAGAGCTAGTATGTTGAGGAGTGGAAAGAAAATTATTTATCTAGAATCGTAAATTCCATCCCGCTTCCAAGTTGATGTCTTGATACCATACTTTGACAGTCCTCACCTTTTTGGCAGCTTAAGTTGCTTAATGCACCTTTCCTTAGTCACAATGACTCTTAGCACTATGCTACCTATGAATCTATGCAGGTAAAATTGCGATATAACTCCGATATAACGCTTAACAAGGTAGAGCCATTATGTTTGACGTTATCAAATTTTGGTATCATGGCTTCGATACAACGATCGTTATTGAGATAACGTTTTTTTAATAACGTCGTTTTAACGTTTTGTTCTAATACATAAAATAAAAAAATATTCACCCATTCCATTCTCGATTGAACCATAACTCTAGACTCAGAGGAAAGAAGAAGGACCAGAGCTCGCCGTCGCCGATTGGCAAAGAATAAGACATCACCGATCGGTCGACAGAGAATAAGAAAATGAGGGAAAATACGAGTGGTCGATCACATTCTGTGTTGCGATGTCACTCTCATACGAAGGGAAGATGTTTTTTATTAATGTTTTGATGTTTTTGAATTTAATGTTATGAACATGGTTTTTTTTTTTTTACTCTATAATACATTAATACTTACTGAGTGTATAAAAATATATTTAAAAAGTATTCAGCTATATACTGTTATATCACATTATAACTTATAAACCTCATGCACCATTATGGGTTTGTTATCTGTTTTAACGACATAGCTATGAATCGAACTTTGGATGTAGGTTAACTCCAATGCCAAATGTCAAGAACTTTCTGCTAATTGGAAGTTAATTACTTAACTAGAACTCGAACGAGATGTGGACATCTGATCCTCAACAAACTAAAGTCACAATTTGAGGTAAAGTTTGCTCCAATGTTCATAAGCTTCATTCTATTTCCTTCATTTCATTTATTTGATTGAATAATCACAAAACCTACCATTATCAAATCTGAAACTTATACTTAAAAATCCCAAACATATCAACAAATCCGTTAAACTTGTGATAACACTAAAGAAAAATCTACCTTTACAAATTGTTCCAATTATTGCCTTGGCCTTTAATCCAGAAAAATTGAAAAGTTAAATTCAACCAGCTTTAATCCTATGGTCTCCTCCATTTCGTCCAACCAGCTTTAATCCGATGATCTATATCTTCTCCAATAGCCTCATTCTTTTGAATTATACATCCTAGATATCGTAAAGCCTCATACTGTGAGACCTTCGATCTCAATTGCACTACTCCCTTGTGATTCACAATCAAAGTTGCACACTAGATATTATGTCTTTGAACGACTAATTCTAAAATTGCATTACTCTCTAAAACCTCCCGCCACCTATCTAATTTTCGACCTAAACCTTCGCAAGTCTCATCAATTAAGACAATATCATATTCAAACAACATGCACCAAGGTACATCTTCTTGCAGATATCTCATCGATTCATCCATGACCAAAGCAAAGAGGTATGAACTTAAGGCCGACCCTTGATGTTGTCCTACTGACATTGTGAATTCACTGGACATCTCGCCTACAGAGCGAACACTAGTTACAGCCCCTTCATATTCTTAATGATATCGATATAACATTGTGACATTTTCCTCCTTCCAAGCACCCACTAAATTAACTCTCTAAGGGCCCCTATCGTAGGCGTTCTCTGGATCAATAAAATTCATACACAAACTCTTACGTTCCTCTCAATATTTTCTATAATAAACAAGAAGATGGCCTCCATAGTATATCTACCCGGCATAAATCCAAATTGATTCTCCGAAATAGTGGTTAAACTCCCAAGTCTTCGTTCTATGACTCTCTCCCAAAGTTTCATCGTACGACTCGTAAGCTTTATCTTTTTATAGTTCGAGTAGTTATGAATATCCCCCTTGTTCTTAGAAATTGGTACCACAATGTTGTGACTCCACAAATCTGCAATTTTCTAGTTTTCAAAATCCTATTAAAGAGATTAATTAATCATTGAATCCCAACTTCTCCCAGACATTTTCACGCTTTAATTGGTATATCATCCAGTCGACGTGCCTTCCTTGTCTTCATTCTTTTCAAAGCTTCTCTTACTTCTTTGGCACTAACTCTACGATGAAATACACGATGTCTCCCTTCCTATGAAGCACTCCAAGTTTAATTCCCCTACATGTGTCCTATTGAATAGATTCCAAAAATAATCCCTTCATATATCTAAGATAGTTTTATAATGCATTAAAACTCTTTCATCCTCATGTTTAACACACTTAACATGACTCAAATCCCCAGTCCTCCGTTCTCTAGCTTTAGCTATCTTAATATCAGTTTTCTCTTCCTTTCTATCTAGCCTATTATACATATCATCATATACTCTCTTTTTAGCTTCCCCTATTGCTTTACTACTCAAACTCTAGCTCATAAGTCTTTGGGCATCTATCTCTTTGCCACTCCTGTATCTTTTCTTTTTCGTAATGGCTTGTTGCACATCAGCGTTCCACCACGTTTCCTTATCATATACACCTCTTTTGGCTTCTCCTAACTCTTCTTTCGCACGTCTTCTTATTTGGTTCGCCAAATACTTAAAAAGATTGGCGCTACTAGAATTATCCTTTGGTTCTGGATTCTTCCAACCCTCTGAAACTGACTGGCCACCCAAAATTTTGATTAAAAAGAAGAAATTATATAAAGTTGAAAACCCTAAGGGCACGTTTAGTTGCATAGAATCCAGCTCGATAGAATGCAACCCATCACAAGGCATTTTCAAGAATGTTCAAGATTGTGATCATGATGACCCTTCAATTTTTTGACAAAATATAGTCACATTGTCACGGTTCTCATGAAACATGGGAGTTGGGTTCTTTGAAGTGAAGCAAATAGTGTGCTTCACACGTAGATGGGAACTAGAATGTCATTTGTAACGTCACTTTCTCTCTTTCTTCCCTATCCAATTCCTTTTGTTCCCCCATATTTCATGTCCACATACCATGGAATTGGATACATTGCGCGCAAACCTGCCTCAATGAAGAAGGACAAACTACTTTTGGTTTGGTGAAGCAACACCAAATACTTTGGTTAATTGCATAAGTTGCTTAATACATAGACCTACCCTCAATATATGTAAGGACTACTTGACTACAATCCAGGACCTATGTGCTAACATAGAAACAATTACCAAACCAATCCCTAATACTAGTCTAGTTCTAATTTGACTGGTACTTCCTAACCTCCGATGCACGGACTCTTCAGAAAACTCTCGTTTCGAGAGTCGAATCCAACACGCGGTCAACGGTCAAGACACGTTGACTAAGACCGATACGGCTCCGACACGTCCCCGACTCAGCCAGTGTTTTTTTCCTATTTTTCTTGGTTTTTTACCTTTTTCTATTTTTCTCTGCTGATTTTCGAAAGTAGTTTTTGAAGAAACACCAAGTTCTACTGCACTCAATTGCAATCGCCAATTCTTCGATTTCTTCAGTCGGATAGAGGGGTTGCTTTAATTAGAGCACATCTTCACGTCGTACTCAATCTAAGGATTTTGACTTCTTGACTAACATTTTCATTTGATGGTACATCAGGCATCATCAAGGTCGTTTCTTCCGTCACTCTAAATTAGATACAATACACAAAAAATGGTATTGTGCTATATAATTTCTCAGTAATTTAATTTATCTGTTTCTGATGATTAATTTGCTCTTAGATACACAATTACACACACTATTTTGAAATAATTTGTAAATTAGATACACTCCCCAGTAAATTTTGACTACCGAGCATCACTGTAAATTTTCTCTCTCTTGTTAAGCTCTCATCTTCTAGCTTCAAAAGTAAAAAATTTAAACAATTTTAAGCTTCAGGTTGTTGTTTATGTTCATTAGTTATAAAAAAATAAAAAATTAATAAAAAGTAAAGTTTGACTGTTTCGCCGTGTCCTAATTTTTTGAAAATTGTCAAGTCGCCGTGTCGTATCCGTGTCCGATACAACAGGTGTCTGTGTTCGTACATCCTTGTTCCTAACACAGCTAACTATAGTAACAATTACCTTTTTCTTTAGGTTTTTCATCATCTCCTTCCATCTTTTCATTTAATTTTGGTTTAGGTGGGGTGGGGTACCAACAATTATATTGAAAAATTACCAATCTCTCTAAAAGCTCAAACTTATAAAGATGTATTGCCCTATCCAATCAGAATCATTCATTGCTTAGTAGCCAAGAATTTGATGAAAACGTGAATTGTAATATCCTTGTAGTAAGGTAAGAACCATCTTAACAAATTAAAATATCAGTTAAGATAGGAGCAAGAGCAGACCATACCGTTTCATTGTTTCCCTGATCATTTTTTTCAATTAGCATGACAGTCCTCCTACATGTTCCACAAAAACCTTTGTTTCCTCTAACACAGTAAAACTCCGCTTCTTTAATGCACCCCTTGCACAAGGAGTATGTGCATGTGTAGCATGTATATTGGGCAGCCTTTTCACAATTGCTACATATATGCCAGCCTGAATGCACAACAAACAACCAAAGGGCTCAAAGTTGCAGGCCACAGCAACTCAAGAATAAATGAAACAAACTAACTTTTTTATTAAATAAAAATAATAAGTGTAAGACAAAGCCTACTAATGCCTCCCAGAAGTGTGGGATGCTGACACAAGGGCCCAAGGCAAAAACTAATGATCCTTACAGTGGCATCAATCAACATCCACATGCCCCAAAACAACAGAACAATTCAAACAAGTAGAGGTTGACATTTACTGCTAGAATAATGTCATGCCGCACCCAAGTATAAGATGAACAAAAATAAGATAAAGAAATATTAGCAACAGACACGAGTTTATTACAATGATGCAAAAGGACTTCAGCAGCCCGTAGCCTATACAATACATGCTCATGTGCCTATATATTGCCCTTTTTCCTTTTGAAAATGGAAAGTGTGGTACATTAGATGTCCAGAGTGGGGAGAATTGAGGGGACAACTCTTTTGATGAGCTGAAGCAAATGAGAAACCGGTTCTCATAAGATTGAGATGGATGGCAGATTAGAGACCACGATTGATAGGCTGAAAGAAGTGTAGTAACGAGGAAGAATGATAGTAACATCCTAATGGAATAGAAAGACTGGACAGGCTGGGACCTGGCCTTTATTTTTTTTTCACTTTCACCTAAGGTTTTGTCATCGAACCCTTGTTTGGTTTGAATTCTTCAATGAAACAGAAGCCCACAAAATTGAAGGATATAGACTTATATTTAATGGAGTTACCATACACATGATGACAACGAAAAACTTGTTTGCTATTGGAGTGAGGGTGAAAGAGAATGGAAAATTCTAATATTATAAATGATCATGCTTGTAAATGTGACAAGGAACAGCAAGAGCAGGAGAACGGAATAAAATTTCGAACTATGAAGAATAATGCTGATGGAGAAGATGCATAATGTGGCATGCAAAAGATTCAGTACTAATTTATGAAAATGTAATTATTACGCATTTGTCATTCTCTAGGAGATCTATAAATGAAGCAAAACCAATGCACAACGCGAAGTAATTGTATGTTAGACCAAACATGAATTTCGGCCAGAAAAAAAAAAAAAAAAAAAATTAATAAGGTTAAAACCCTGGTATCTCCAAATTTGCGGGTTTTGACGGTAACAAACTATAACATACCACAACTCCAACGTCCCTTAGAGCGGAAGAAGGCCTCGTCCCGATTGATACAAGCAGGATGATAAGCCTTAGGACAACCCCTAAGAAACCCAAAAACAATCAGAACGACAGATAATGTGAACTCAAACTACGCACAAGAGTGCTTGAAATATAACACAAGATCAAACCCTCACCTACGATCACAGAGGACAAGATCGCCCCCATCAAAGCAAATGAAACAGACATCCTCTTCAATAGTTTTTTAACTGGGGTTTTTAGCTGAACCTTAGCTGGCCTTCCTCTCTTGCGCTTCCGCTACTCTTGCGTGTCTCTGTAACTTCAGTTTCTGTATCCAACTCCATCTCCGTGTCAGGTTCTGGCAGAGGTTCATCTGCAACAGGAGAAGGTTCTTCTTCACCCACATTGTCAGGCTCATCCACAACCATCGAAGATACTTCTTCACCAACAAGTTCAGGTTCTTCTGCAGCCACTGAAGGGGCTTCTTCACCTGCACCCATTTCATCACCCAAAGGGGCTTCTTCACCAGAAACTTCAGCCTCCTCTGCAACCTGGACTTGTTTAACAACTTCAGGCTCTTCTGCAGCCACTGAAGGGGCTTCTTCACCTGCACCCATTTCATTACCCAAAGGGGCTTCTTCACCAAAAACTTCAGCCTCCTCTGCAACCTGGAATTGTTTAACTTCAGATTCTTCTGCAGCCACTGAAGGGACCCCTTCACCTACAACTTCAGGCTCTTCTGCAGCCATTGAAAGGACTTCTACACCTACATCTTCGAGCATTTCCGCAACCATCAAAGAGGCTTCATTACCAACAACTTCAGGATTTTAGCATCCATCAAAGGGGCTTCTTCACCGGAATCTTCAGGCTCCTCGGCAGCCGCAGAAATTTCAAGGGGGAACAACTTGAGGCATTTCCCCCACCACGGTCTGGGGTTCTTCATCCAAAATTTCAGGCTCTGCTGACCCTACCAAAGGGGCTTCTTCCCTAACAATTTCAAACTTTTCTGCATCCACCAAAGAAACTTCACTACTACCAACTTCAGGCTTTCCCGCATCCATCAAAGGGACTTCTCCACCAACATTTCCGGACTCCTTTACAACAACTTCAGGCATTTCCGCCACCATGCCAAGGGCTTCTTCCCTCATAACTTCATGTTTTTCCGAACCCATCAAAAGGATTTCTTCACGATCACCCTCAACTTTTCCTTCAACCACGAAATGGGCATCTTCAACCTTAACTCTAGTTTCCTCCCAAATAATCCAAGGGGCTTCTTCTTCACGAGCACCAATTTCAGACTCCTTCGGGACCATCAAGGAGGCTTCTTCACTACCAACTCCACTCTCCTCCCCAATAATCTCAGTATCTTCAAAACTCCCAATTTCAGTCTTTCCTGCCCCATCAAAGAGACCTCTCCACCAACAAATTCGTGCTCCTTTTCAGCTCCCGTCCCATCTTCACCACTTCAGTCTTTTCCTTCAGGCACCTGGTGGGCAACTTCAGTAACCGTCAAACTCACTTCCCCATCAACACCTTCAGTCCTCTCTTCATCAAACATGGGGGCTTCCTCACTCTCTACCACAACCCCTTCACGAACTTCCTTACTCCCAACATCAGGTTCATCCCTTTTCACAACCAAAACGGTCGAAGGGGCTTCTTCACGAACATCGACAGACTCTTCTGCAACCCTTTATCGAGCTCTACTTGATCATCACCAAAGGACGAACATTGCATTGTAGAGTGTCCAAAGAGACCTCTTGGGTTCCCTCTTGTTCATGCAAGTTGTCCACCCCAATCGTATGTTCAGGTCTGAGGAGGCTCAAACCCTCTTCTTCTTCGTCCATAAATCGATAAATTCAATCAAAACCCCTAAAAGGGGATTGAAACAAAACCTAGATTTGGTGAGTGAGAGAGCGAGAAGAAGAAGAATATGTTTACAGTGGGGGTGATTTTGGGGTGCGTCGTCTGCTCCTGCGGAGAGAAACCAACGCGTGAGAAGGCACGATAGAACTCACGTTCGATGCTGTAAAGTACTAAAAAGGGTCCTTGCTTTAAGGTTGGGATTTGCATTGCCTCATCACTAAGAGGTAGGTGCGCACGTGCATTGCATGTGCTACTTACAGTCGTTGCCATCGCGTAGGTAATTTTCTTTGGGAATGGTGGTGACACGGCCGAGAGAGGAGAGAGGCGGAGGGTGGTGGTGAGCAGAGGAGGAGACGGGTGGATGGAGTGACGGACTTTCGGAAGGGATGATCACGGGAACGACTAACTAGTATGTTTGTTTGTTATTTTAGTAATAATTATGAATCACAGTGTAGTAAATACATGCTAAGTTTGGCGTTTCATTACGTCACAGTGATTAAGAAGTGTGTATGCACTTTTTACACGTGTTACTTACCTCCCTGTTGACTTTCGTGAATAAGTAATGAGCGGTGAGATGAATGAAATATGAGAGTACCGCGTAAGAACTTTCGTGAATAACCAATGAGCGGTGAGATAAATGAGAGACGGGGGGTAGGGTGTAAGAGGAATAGAAGATGTGATATGAAGGGTAGAAGAGCCGACATGTAGAAATGTGGGGAGAAGTAAGATAATAAGAATTGAGGAAGGGAAGACAAACAGAACGACCAAACTTGCTGAAGGGGCAATTACAGTAATGACTTACTCGCTTCACTCCCTTCTATGACTCTTCTTATTGCTAATGTTAGTATACCGCATCGTGGTGAATACAAAGCTTGTTTGGGTTGAATCCTCCCAAAATGATGATAGAAGTAGGAGATGTGTGAGAGGAGGAGGATGACAAATAGTAAGGGAATATTAGAAGAGGAAAGACATCGGGGAGGTATATATATATATAGATAGATAGAGAGAGAGATATATGAGGGCAAAAAAATCATGAAAATATAGAGGAGTGATGGGGTTAACTAAGAAAAAAAAAATGGTTATCGAGTGTGATTCCCTTTTTTATTTATCTTTCCTCACAAGGCAAGTAGGGATAGAAGAACCTCATTCTATTAAAGATTATGAGAACTATAGGCAATGCTAAAGGCGAACAAAAGGGAGAAAAATAGTTCTTGAGGCCCATTGAGCATGATCAATTTTTTTTATGGTATAATTAAGAGATTTGAGATTTTGGTATATCAATGCGGTTGTCTTTAGGAATAAATCATTATATGTGATGATAATAAAAGATTAAGGCATGTGGGTAATATATAAACGATGAATCCAATATAGAGTTTGGTACTTTATTCATGTCCAACCTTATTTGACTATCCAAGTTATTTCTATGAAAATTTTGCATCAAAGTATTGTAAAATTCACCCATCTTTTAACGCCATTTAAGATTTCATTATAACTACAAGATAATTTAGAAGACATGTTCATTTATTTATTTTTATTTTTTTATTTTACAAGGAGTTATGTCAATCAACTACTTTCACCTTATTAATTTGCTTATCTAGCTACCTAGGACAATGTGATAATTTATTATAAATATTGAATTTTTCCAAAAGTTTAAGGAAAAGGAAACACAAGTTTATAATTTTATTTCAAAAGCTTTGCAAAGAAAAACAAATCAATAAGTATATTTGCATACAAATTGAATGACTTGGGTGTGAAGCTTGTAAAATCAACATAGGTTTTGTGAAACAATATTGTTAATATGTATGACTGAATTATAATGTCATGCATATTGGAGTGTGAATGATCGATGAAATTAGACCATTTAAATGCAACCATGAATGTTCAACCAAATACGTCAATGCAAGAAGATGAAATCGGTCATGTGTCAATCAAAGTCAAC